>PVHX01000232.1:133607-363123 GCA_004024805.1 Geosciurus inauris
CCGGGCGTGGTGGCTCAAGCCTGTAATCCCAGCACTTAGGGAGGCTGAGACAGGAGAATCACGAGTTCAAAGCCAGCCTCAGCAAAAGCGAGGTGCTAAGCAACTCAGTGAGACCCTGTCTCTACATAAAACACAAAATAGAGCTGGGATGTGGCTCAGTGGTCGAGTGCCCCTGAGTTCAATCCCTGGTACCAAAAAAAAAAAAAAAAAAAAAAAGAACCAATATAAGAATTTATATTTACAGCAGCCTGACACTTTAAAAACACTCAAACTTTTTTTTTTTCATTTCTATAATGCACTATAAAGAATAGAGTGGGAATTTCCAGCAAATTTGTGAATCAGAAACCTCAGTGGGGGGAGGGGGGAATAACAAGGGATGAAGTCCCCGGTCACAGAATGGGCCCTGCACAGAGCTCAGACACAAGTCTTTGGACAAGACCTGTTTCTTTGCTGTCATTTACATGGTGATGGTTGCCTCTCTGAGGAGCAAAGCTCAGCAGCTGTCAGGAAGTAGACGGGCCACCTCAGGGCAAAGCAGGACAATCACAAATGCCCTGACGTTGATGTATCGACTTCATTGTGGACATGACTGCCTTCCTCATGCAAAAGTGTCATTAATATTTGCTCACTGGAGGATGTGAGTGAGTGTGTGTGTGTGTGTGTGTGTGTGAGTGAGAGAGAGAGAGAGAGAGAATGTCTTGTCAGAATTACTGCTAGGAAGGAAAAAATTACTTGAGTGAAAAAATGTTGGTAAATCCTTGAGTGAGACTTGGAGGCCAAGATGTGGCAAAACTGCTCTGCAGGACAGAGGGAGCCATGTCATTGTTCCTCTGAGGCTAGGAGGCCCTGGGACAGAGAGCAGGACCCTGAGAGAAGAAACCAGGGAGGCAGGGGTCATGTGTTCACAGATCTGTCATCTGTGATGCCACGGGTCCTCATGATCCTCCAAATCCTCAGGGGGGAAAAAACTTACAAAACACTTAAGAGGGTGGATTTGAAATAGAACATAGGAAATAGGACTAAGTTCTGCATCCAGGACATTGTTAAAAGCTTCAGAATTTGAACCAGGGCAGACCTGAAAGAAGTCATTGAATTTGACAGTTATAAGATGTTGGTTATCTCAGGAAAAACATCTTGAGAAAGATCGGTTGGTAGGTATCCATGATGCTACTCATCCATCTTTTCTTCTGTAGAAATCTTCCAATTAAGGAAACATTTAAGCTCACTCCCTAGAATATTTCCAAGTCACAGTGATTAAAATAAGATTTGGTAACCCCTATGATCTTGTTCCCAAAGATGCATTTTCCTTTTCATAAAGGAAAAGGCTAGAATTCCCTTTAGATTTCCATGTGGCCCTTTAAGGAATAGTTCTGTGCTGATGAGGATAAGGAGCACCCGGGGCTTACTCGGGGCTGGTGGGTAGGCATGCCGCTTCAGAAGGCAGTTGTGCAGTTTCCGAGCCAAGCAGAGTCTCACCTTATGACCCAGGACCATTCTAGAAGGCATTATCCTATTATGTTGAAAACTTGCATCTGCACAAAAACCTTTACGTGAGACTTTAAGCAGCTTTCTTAATAATTGTTCAAAATCAGGTGCAACCAATATGTCATGCAGTAGGTGAATAAACTGTGGACCACCCGTACAGTAGAACACTAGTCAACAGTAAGGAGAATGAGATGTTCAACCATGAAAAGATAAGGAAGTGCATTAAATGCAAATGGCTAAGTCAAACAGCCGGTCCAAAAAGGCTGCATGCCTTATGACTCCCAGCGTGTGACCCTCTGGAAGAGGCAAGATCACAGAAGACAGACACATCTGTAAGTGCCCTGGCAGGAAGAAGAGACAGAGTGGTAGAGCTCCGGTGACAGGAGAGAGAGCAGTGAGAGTCCTCTCCATCATACTGGACACGTGACACTATGTTTATTTAACTCACAGGACTGTACAACTCAGAGTGAACCCTAACATGAACTCTGCTGTCGAGTTCATAATAATGGATGAATGTTCACTGATGAACACGGAAGATGTTCACCAACTGTAGTAAATGCAGCACACTAATGCAAGATATTAGTCATGGGCGACTGCAGGGGTGGGAAGAGGGAGCTCATGTGCCTTCTGCTCAGTATTTCCAAACTCCCCAAAGCTCTGTAAAAAAATAAATAAAACCTATCAATTTTTAAAAATTAGATAATAGTTGAAATTGATTTAATATAGTGACTGATAATTTAAAACAAAAGTAGTCAAATAGGCACTGCGTGTAGGTGTCAGAATATATTATTAATGTATTTAATTGATGGATATCATTTTACATTGATCCAGGATGTGCATGTTTTTAGCAGAAGATAAAAAGGGGCTAGTAATCTGGGAAGGAATTAGGAAGTCAAGCCTTTGAAGAATCAGAAAAAAATGTCAGATCAAGGAAAAGTCCCGTTACCCATTTCCTGGTAAATCCAGGCCTCTAGGGAGGTATTAGGAAAGGCTCCTGCAAAGCCTGTGCCAATCATGGGAGGAGCTGTCCCCTCCCCCAATCCCTTGCTGTCTTTCCTCCCCTTTGCCCAAGTCCTGGGGACTCCAAGCACGACAGAGTTCCCAGGTATACAGCTGGACGCCCTGAGGATGCAGGAGCCTCGCCGTCCTCAGGTATACAGCTGGCTTTACACAACTGAACGGGAACTAAGATTTTCAGAAGGAAAATATCGAAGCTGGAACACGGTCCCACCCTGTCACTGGCCCTAGAAGACGACGCCTGCTGGGTCTTTTGACTTCTAGGCTTTTGCAGCGGTTCGCTGGCTGGATTGGAGGGGAGCCGGGCGGTGCCCCGCGGCTGGCCAGTGCGCCCTCTCGTGGCTGCACGTGGGCGCGACAAGGCGAGTGCGGGGAAACGGCGCAGCGGGACCTGGACATTCCGGACGTGTTTCCATGTGAACGCTGAGCGACCAGTGGACCAGTTTAACGACTAGACCAACATCTGAGTTTCAAAGTCATCCCTCGGGAACCTGCCAAACGCCACTGGAGAGGCAATGGCGTGTCTTGATTGACGGATGAGAGGCACTGGTCCTGTGCGGTTTTCTTCCTCCAAAGCAGGGCACGCTGTGGCCATGAGGGAGATGCCTGGCGACCCCAGATCAAGGGGCTGATGCTCCTGAGGGCGGTCAAGGTCACGGAACACAAGGGGAGGCAGGACCTGCCCGGCCAGAGGGCGCAGAGGAGAGGTGACAATAAGCGCAGCATCAGGTGCTGGGACGCAGGGACAGGGACAAAGATCTCATGGAGTCTAAGGGAAGCATGGGTTCAGTTAGCTAGGAGGGCCAATGTCGCGCCTCAGCTGTGACCGACACGGTGTAGTCATGCCTTAGGACGAGGGAGACGGCGAGGGACCCGGGGAGCTCTGCGCATGCGTTATGGCTGAAAATTCAAATCTGTTCAAAAGTCAATGGCATTGCAGATGACAAGAGACGCTCAAGAGACGCTGCAAGACTTTGCTCAAAGTTTCTTCTTTCTTTTGCGGTGACTTCCTCTCAGTTTCTTCTTCCCTGGACTCTGATTTCAAGCTCATTATACTTTTAAGTAAATTATGGAACTTGCTGTACAATCCACAAGTGTATTCACCTCATGAATTTTACTCCCCTCATTTGCCCCTCTCAGCAGGAACCTTGGTGCCTGCCCACACCCAGCCCCATGTGTGAGGCCAGGGGCAAAACTGGAACCTTCTCAATAAAGCTCATGGTATCTTCCATGTGAACAATGATCCCAACTTCCACTGTAGCCAAGTGCACAAGTGCATGTATCCCGCCCCCCCCACCCCCAATCAGAAAGGTTCGCTCCAGGAGATGCGGGTTTCAGACACCGAAGGCGCCCAGCCCCTTGCAGGTCTCAATGTGAAACCAGACGATCACCTTCCATGGCTGGCTGAGGGGATGCTGTTTAGAAACATCTGGTTCATTTTTACTGTGACATTTGGACTCTCATCTGGAAGCCTTTCAATTTTCAGGCTTCCACTTGAGAAACAAATTAAAGAATTCATTTTAATTTCCAAGAGTCAAATTGCATGTATTTTGCAATAGTCTTATTGGAAATGCAAATTAAACATTGTTGTGTTTTCTTTTCCATCCAACTCCTAGACCAGCCGTGTCCACTCTGAGTCTGTCCTCTACACCGGTGGGCTATCTGGATGCCACCACAGAGTCCCTCCCTGTGGAGCATCCACAGAAGGATTAGGGGTCCCTCTCATTTGGATGGAGGCACTGAGGGAAGTGTCCTGAGGGGAGCAAGCAGAGCAGGACCCCATGATCTTGGTCACCACCTGAAAACCCTGTTTATTTTTAGACATCCCTCTCCACTGAAGAATTACATGAACATTGCTGGTATATAATGGGCATTCAACAAATATTTGAATAAATGCGCAAATGCCTGGGCCCTTCAATCTAATACAGTCTTGTCCTGATAGCAGAAGAATTTTTGCCTCATTCCATTAAAGTTTTCTTTATTTCCAGTTTGCTAGAAGTATTTATCACAAATATCAAGTTGTACAAATATTTTCCTGGACCTATTGAGGTGATCATTTGATTTTCTCTTTTAATATTGTATTGTTGTCAATGATATATTTTACTAAGAACTGGAGTTTGGGTTCTCTAAAATAAGTTACATAAAACTGAAATCTGCTCTCTGAAGGCTTGGGATAATTTGCATATCATGACCTGACCATTTCTTTTTGTGCAAATTGTAAACTGCTAGTTAAGTGTCCCTTGTCCTGTGTGCTTGGCCCCAGAAGTCATTAAGAGTTCAGTTTTTCTTGAATTTTGAAATATTTACACATATGGAATGAGAGATCCTGGGGTGGACTCAGATCCACACACAATCCACTCAGGTTTGATGGCTACCTCTCCACTCAGGCTGGGGTAGTCTGTGCAGCATCCCCAGCACACCCACACTGGGCTGGTCTCATCATGCATGGTCAGGTGTGGGACTTTCCACTTGTGACAACACATCTGCACTCAAAGCTTTGGATTTTGGAACATCCCAGATTCTGGAACATTTTCAGACTAGGAATGCTTACTTAGTCTGTGCAGTGATTCAGCACTCTAATGGCTATCTTAAAATAATCATTCTTGTCTATTTCTTTATTAATTTTAGCAATTTTTATTTTTTTCAAGAATCTCTTTCATGTACTATTTTAAAGTTTAGTACCAAAGCTTTGTTCATGATGTTTTCCTAGGCCATATTATCTCTGCATCCACAGTTTTGTCCCCATTTAAAAGTCTAATTAGTTACCCTACTGGGTTTGTTAGAAAACATTGCCAATATATCATATTTTTTGTCTGTAGAGAAATTATTTTTGGCCTTGATCTTTTGTTTTTTACTTTCATTTTTTTCTGAATTTCTCTTATTTCTAATTGCTTCTACTTTTATTGGTTTAGGGTTTTTGTGGTTTTTTTTGGTACCAGGGGTTGAACTCAGGGGCACTTGACCGCTGAGCCACATCCCCAGCCCTATTTTGTGTTTTATGTAGACACAGGGTCTCACTGAGTTGCTTAGCGCCTCGCCATTGCTGAGGCTGGCTTTGAACTCGCGATTCTCCTGTCTCAGTCTCCCTAAGTGCTGGGATTACAGGCTTGCGCCACCGCGCCTGGCTGGTTTAGGTTTTCTTGTTGGTTTGCTTTGCTTTCATCTTGCTCTTGTTTCTGTCTGGTTCTTGCTATGGATTCTTAGTTTATAATTTTTAGCCATTCTTCTTTTCTAATATAAGCATTTAAATTCATAAAATTTCAAATATCTTGCTGTATTTTAAGGGTTTTCTTGTGATGTATTTCAGTAGCATGTAATTTAAAATATTTTCCCATTTCCATACCCCTTTTCTTTAACCCATGTTATTTAGAATGATTTTTTTCTACCATAATTTCTCAATGCCTATTTTTCAACTTTTAAATTAGTGCTTTCTATTCGTGAAGAGTGCAGTGAAAAGATCACAATTGGCATAAAGCCAGCTACTTAATATGAAATTCTGCCTCACAACAGCCTACGGTCGATTTCCATAAGGTCTCAACTTTATTTAAGGGATGTATCAGTATTTCTCCTGATTTTGATCCTGTACCGTAAGATATTAACAATTGGTGAATGCAAATGATGGATGTAAGAGGCTTCTTTTGGGCTGTTTTTATTTTTTCTAGATTTCTACAAGTCTAAAGTTATTTCAAAATGAAAAGTCAAAAAGTTTTAAAAACTGTCAACCTATGAACTCAGAGGTGGAGAATCGCTGCCTTCTCCCAGGCCCGTGATCCTTCTGTTCGTCTTTTCCATGCTATCATCTCATCTTAAAGGATGAGAACTAATAACAGGCTGAATCTTTCTTTGCACCTGCTAATAACCAGAGAGTGGGTCAGGCCCTGATGTGATCAGACACTGACAAGACAGCCTCAGGGACCACGTCCATGCCTGTCACCGCACCAGCTCATCATTAGCCCCTAAGGAGAAGAATGTTTGGCCTATGTACTTCAAATACATAGACACATACATGCCTACACACATTATCCACATCTGCATACAGACATAGGTAAAATCTCATAAAAGAGATTTTGCTGCTATAAATACAACTCTAAAGGTAATGGTATAACCAATGTCTCCTAAATAGTCTAAAATGGATCTGGGTTTATGCATTCATTTGTGAAAGTAAAATATTGGAGCACTTGAATTATAGATGAAAGAAGATAAAAAAAAATTCAACGCTCTGCCATGTACTAGGTATATGGTTGTCTTTGTATTGCTCTTGTATTTTTAGTCCTCTGAAATGGCAAATAGGCCACCGAGAACCCTAAATTGGCTATTCAGAATCACAAAACCCCAACAAACAGGTTTTCATCAGGAAGCCACCTCTCTATCTCAGTCCATTGGCTCCTATCTTCGTGATTAATTTTAAATACCATATGTGATTGAGGCAAGACCTAAAACGACAAAAGCAAAAACAAGAAAAAATTAAAATTAGATAAAGCAAATTCCTAAAGCCTTTTCACATGCATAAAATTAGTTGTGCTGGGGGAAAAAATGATCTATTCTGAACATATTCCTAATGTTTGTAAAGCTTATTCTGCTCTGAGACAGTGACACAGATCTGAATGAGCAACCATGCTAATGTTCCGGTGGTAAATAGCTCCTAATTTTATTCTATTATTTTTTAAAAAATAATCCTAACTATAATACCATCTCTTTTTTAAAAAAAATAACAGATAATCCACTGGGGTAAGGCAATGGGAAAGGCAAGGAAGTCAAAAAACAATCCCAGACTACTTAAAAGAATACTGCCTCTGTTTCTCCATCTGCAAGCAGATCAGCAGGCTCTCCTCAGTGACCAGAGCTGCTGGCTGCCCTTCTCCAGGCCCTCACTCCTGGGCCTGGAACACAGGAGAAGAACCCACAAGAAGAAACTGCTTGGAGGGCCTGGGGCCCTTTGTATATCGTGATTAATGTGTGAAAGATCATCAAATTTATAAAAGTTGGCAAAATTAATTTATACAAGTGAATGTGCCTATGATTAACTGGTAGTGAATTCTATTTTCCAGTCCACCATAGGCACTAGCCCAGTGCCCAGCGGCAATGCTGGTGATCAAGGGGAACTGAACGGGGTCCGGACAAAGGGAACAGTGTTTGCAGTAATTAGCCCAGTCAAGAGCTGCCTGCTGTAGCTGGCGGTTAGATGTTCCCCAAACTGTTCACCACTTGGGGCGGCATCTCCTGAAGCTGAACGTCTATTTAATGCAGCAACAATTCCACGTCCAGATCCACATCCAAAAGAAACAAGTACGTGGGTTCCCCAAAATATTTTAAGAAAACATTTACAGAACTGTTACTCATATTAACCACAAACTGGAAATCCTCCAGAGGCCCTTCCAGAGTCAAAGAGAAACGCGCTGTGATACATCCTGGAGTGACATTCTATTGAGCTGCGAGCCAGAAGGAGCCACAGCCACATGAACTACATGCAAAATGTCACAGACACAGCGATGAGAGAGCGCCGCAGCCTTCCCGAAGGGAACGTCCTGTACCTAGCAGTTATGATCTGTAAGTGGCCCCAAAGTCCAAGGGGTGCAGCCTTGGTCCCCAGCTCGCGGAACTACTGGGAGGTGGTGGAACCTCCAGCAGGCGGGGCCTAGTGGAGGCTGTGAGGTCCGAGCGCATGCCCTGCTAGCGACTCAGCCTCTCCCCTACTCTTTGCCCCCTGGTACGTGTTCCCAGCACGATGTTCTGCCTCACCACAGGCTCAAGACCCGACACCATGAGCCAAAGCACACATTTCCTCTTCAGAAGTCGCTCATCTCTGCACAGCGATGGGAAGCTCACCAGCACACAGCGCGCTCCCGCAGAGCTGCAGCGCGACCACTGCTTGCTAGAAGTGCAGTCACTGAAGACAGAGGGAGGAAAGACAGGGCGTGGCAATGGTCCTGTTCAGATCTGAGACGCATTCCCAGGGTAGGACCACTTGGTAAAGATGCACCATGTCAGCAGCAGCGACAGGGGAGGGAGAGCCACTCCTGCAGTGTCCAGCCCCTCCTCCACTGATCACTTCTTTAAAAAGAAAATAGATAAATTGCTAAATATACTTTATTTGATCAACAAGCAAAAACTGTAAGAACCAGAGATTTAAACAAAGTTTGAATTTTTAGACACAAATTTAAATCACACTTAGTTTTGAAAATTATATCTTTAAAAATATTCTAATATATATAGAAAGTTAATGTAGACTGGGGTGTATTTTTCCATATATTATTTGAACTCATGAAGGCAACTATTTAATCAAGTTAACTGTTAATGAGATAAGATGACAAAATACAAAGGAAGCAGCTGTTACAAAAGTGTGAAGTGCTACGGCATTGTCAAGTACAATTCCTTTTAAAATTAAAATCACAATCATGTCTTTTGAGATGCTGGAGTCTTTGCAAGGAGTGCCCGGCATGCTCCTAACTCCAGGATGCTAAGGACTTCAGAGACACCTCAGCTTCCATAAAGCAAGTACCAGCTGTGTTTTAAAGGCTCGGATATGTGGACTACAATAGCAGCAGTTTGAAACAGAGGAACCAGAAATAAAGGGAAATTATATTACTTTATCATAAATGTCCTCATTAATTTCTCATGGAGATTTTATTTTATATAAGTGCAATTATAGTTATTTTTAATTAGTGCTTTATATGTGTAATTTGAAATTACTCTACATCAAAATGTCTAAAGTAAGTGAAATTAATTATAAAAAATACATACATGCATATACAATGGAGGAAATTCTCTCCCTCCTGTGAAAAATGTCTGGGCAAGAGATAATATTAGATGAACATTGCAAACTTGAACTAAGCAAAAAATTTAAATAGGACATGTATCATATTTTCAGTCCAATTGTGTAATCTTTAAAATTGAACTTTTTAATTTAAGTTTATTCTTTTGACTGGAACCTAAAATCAAAAACATTAAATGTTCAATTATTTTTTCCTGTGCCTAAGGCAAGATTTCTCGAATTTTTTTCTTTCTATGATATTAACTGAAAAAGGGAGGGGCATTTTTAACATGAGAAGAAAGATGAAACCTGAGATTTTTCCATAAATGTCTCAATGTCCTACAGATGTGGGCACACGTTCCAGGGAAAATTATGGAATATCAGTTTCGAATAAGTCATGCTGCTCTTTGAACCATGTGCTTCCTCTGAGAGAAGCTGTGCTGTATTGTTCAAGATAGAATTAGAAAGACTTTTCAGTATAATTCCATCTTTCTGAATATGGGCTCTATTTCTTGTAATTCACATGACACGCTTTGGCTGTGGTTGTCTGTTAAATTTCCTGTTTTGGACCGCTTTCAGCAAACCAAAATAAACAGTTCACAAAAAAGGCTATGGTAACTACTTTTCCCCTTTTGGCATTTCCAGTTAAGTGTTTTCCCCTTAGAGGTGCAGAAGAAGAGAGGCAAAGAGCCACAGACACGGAGCAAGTGGGTCACAGAAGTTTCAATGCCCCAAAAAAGGTGCCATCTCCGTCCCGTGAAATCTGTGCATTTTCTCGTGGTATTGCAAGTTGAAGTTCATCTCCTTCTTCCAGCTTTGCAATGCCTAGGAAACAGTGATTTACAAGAACTTAAAGTGGTTGTTTTATGATAAAGGAAGAAAGAAAAGAACTTAAAGCAAAGTGGCATTGTTTCAGGAAAAATTATTAACATGAGCAGTCACACGTTAGGGTGCTCCAAGAGACTAAATCAGCTGCCACAGAATTGGCCTTAAAAGTAAAATAAAATAAAGAAATAGCAGGAGGAAGTACAACCAATACAAATGGATTTATCTACCATTTATAAAAGGAAGACTCAGAAAAGGACCCAAATATCAAACTTCAGAAACAAGTTAAATAAATCATAGCATGTCCCTTGATAGAATATTACTAAGTTAAAGATGGGTTTTGCTTAATCTCATTGAAAAAGGAAACTTTTTCTAATAACGTTAAATAAAATGTAAAAAAAATCACATACACACAGAGGATAGACTTAATTATACGTTTAAATGTGCATATAGAAGTAGAAATATTAAAAACTTCTCAAAAGCTAAGCTATTTCTTAGCAAAGCACATTGGTTGGCACAGTTTTCCTCTAGGGTCCCTGCTATGGCTTTAGGTATCATTTGGATCACTCTTATAGCCTTCCATATTTTAAGTTTCCTTAAATAACTGTTTGCTTTATAATTAAAAGAAACAAAGTAATTAGCTCCTTATAAATGAACAAGGTATCTATGCGCCTAATTTACAATGATGTATCCTGTAAATTAAGAATACAAAGTACAATTCAAGAACTACAGTCAATATATCGGGTAATTGTTGGCTATCATGCAGAAAGAATATGCAGGAAAGAGAGGCAAGGGGTGGAGAAAAAATACACAAAATAACTAGCATCCAAATGGCCAAGACTTAAAAGTACCAGTTTTAGAAAGCGGTTCCTTGAGTCATTAGCACACAGTGAAACTGACTTGCAGGAACTCATCTACTAAGGGTCAAAGCTCCAGATCTCTTGGGTGCACCCACAGCCAGCATTTGTCTATTGAACACACCCCATGTGCCAGTCACCCTTCCAAGCAGGTAGGAGCAGTAATAGAGGATGACAGCTTCCTGTCCCCAGGTCTCGTTTTCTTGTAATGGGCCAAAACAGACAACAGTGTCTTTTTTAGACATTGTTTAGGGTAGTGAATATACTTTCTAGAATCGTCAAAGTATTTGAAGATTGACTACCTTAAGTAGTTATGAGAAAAAAATAGAACAAAGATCAGGGTTTATTTATTTAATATATTTGTGCTTATCACATAAAGGCAATAGCTCAGAGAGCACTAATTAATAATAACTAAAGACTGCAAGTGAATAACTATAGGTTTTATTTAAAATTCTGACACTGGGGCTATTTCTACTCTTCCAATTGTAACAGCTGTAGCTTTTCCTACAATAATCATATTCAATTCACTAATGAAATAATGAGTAAGGTTCAGCTTCGAGTGTATTAGTGGTTACTTAGTATTTTGTTGGGCTTCCTAAGCTGACCCTTTTAATTTTTTCAAGTTATTATGGAAGCAGTTCTTGCACTTACACACTATCATGCAGTCTTTAATGACTTTAAACAAATTCAACCTAAAACATTAAAATTGAAAGCCCAAAACTTCTTAGAGAATGGTTCTCCTATGTAATACTGAGTTTTTGGTGTTGAGAAATATCTTTAAAATCAACTGTCATTATTTTTTAACAGTGAGCCACCCAGGCAATCTGGCACTGTACTGTCCTAGGACATAAATGTGAGATGAGCAGATGATTAGAAAATTTTAAAAAGAGTTAGTTGTGAAACTCCAAGTACTAATGCATATAAATAGATAAGACAGGAGTGGCCTTGACATTTATAAAGATTTTGCAATATCAAAATGCCAGTCAGCACTGGGCACAAAGAAAGCTGCCTTATGAAAATTAGGGAATTCCAATTTCACAGACTTCCTCCTGCCCCCACTGAAGCTACTCAGGTCCGGAAGGGTGCCACCTCCCTTACTACGCACCGCTGACCTCAGTTTCTAACTGATTTATTGGGTGTTTGTTTGGAACTGCCTGTGAAATACTTCAAGCATTTCCCAATCCTGTGTCTGGCATGCCGTTCCCAGGCACTGCCTGAGGCTGAAGACATTCCTGGGGGCTCTCAACAGATGTGTCAAATCTCCAGGGAGGAATAAATATGTTCAAGGTGAGCATGTTTTTCAAAAACCAGCCTTGATGAACTTGAAATTACTGCCCACCCAAATAAAACAACTCATCCAGGCTTCCTGTGCCTCTGCTCTCTCCTGAGTTCAAAGACAGGGCTACTCCTACATTTTCAAGTCCCAAAGTCACCTGCCAGGTGTCCCTTGGCACAGAGGCCACCTGTATGAAAGTGAAGTTGCTCTGCTTTCTATATGTATATAAAAATGTCCCACTATTAGTAATGATTCCAACCATCTCAACTGAAACAGACTGGGTTATCCTTCCAGATGAAAGCACACAGTGTACTGAGGAATGTTGGTCTATTTATATTTATGGACCCCGTCCTTTCTTTTCTGCATTGGGCAGCTCAGATTTTTAGTAGTCTATCTGCATTCCACAACAAGCAGGTCTGGGAACTGTTATTTACCAGCTGAATAACAGGAGTTATTGGGAAGTGTTTCTGGCATGTTCTGAATACATCGGAACAAAGTCACCAGACTCAACTCGTCCCCAAAGACGTGGACTTTTTTCCTCTGTATTAGGTGTCCCATGGCAAAGGTGTTATCCGTGTACAAAACCTGAGAAACAAACCAAAGAACTGTCAGACATGGTCGCAAAACGCGAGGCATCACACTAAGAGTAGAACGAGGGTCTATATACCTACCTGGCCGTATATAAAGAAGTAACCGGTTTCTTTCACCACTATTTTATTCTCTTTTTCTTCCAGGGCCCTTCCTCTTTTAAAGCTGAGAAGCCACGGAACAAACGTGTAAGAGCCTACGAGGAAGAGAATTATTCATCAGAAAGGAACCTGAGAAAAGTAGTTTTCACCTCCACATGGTTGCTAACCTAAATCTGAAACTTAGAATTTCATCTACTAAAAATCATCAGAGGAAAAGAAGACGAATCACGGTACCCACGGGATTCTCCAGTCTCTTATGCACTGACCTGGGCGAGAGTCAGATTTGGGGACCTGGGAGCCAGTGCCGTGGGAATGTCTGGGCTTCCCGTCATTGTGTTGTTTCATGATAAAGGCTGGTCTGGAGGGAGAGCTTGAGCAAACACTGGACAGGAGTCCTCTAATAGCACACTAGTAGAGATTTTTCTTTGATTCCTCAGGGAGGGAGTCATGTGCAGGGTTCAGCAGAAGGAACTGGAGGAAACCAGCCCACTCTGCCCTGGCAGCAGAGTGAGGCCAAGTAGCGGGGAGTGTCCCTGGGGTGCCACAGCCTTCCCAGGAAGGGCAGGAGCTGCAGTGACCTCAGCATTGAGTTCAGGTACTGTGTGTTCACTGCCCTGAGGGCACATGGGGGAGTGACAGGGAGACACTTGCTCAAGGTCTGATGAAGAGTCAGGCAGGAAATGCGGCCATAGAGCAAGCAGGCAGGGTCCAGAATCGCCAAGCCAGAACAGGTCTGGGCAGCTCAGACACCCACACCCTGTGACAAGACAGAGGCGCCTTCCCTGTGCTCCAGCTGAGGTCCCTGGGTTCCTCACAGCTCCATTATGCAAATACTGGTGTCAGGGTGAACCTTATGGCTAGAAGCTGGGAGTTCTGGGGAGGTGTAAATAAAACGGTAGCAAATCAGGGAATGGAAGATCACAGAGATGGCAGTATAAGGACAGGATAGCAAAATGAAGCTGTGGCAGTCCAAAGCCATGTTTAAAATGTTCCTGTATAACTATCGATGCTGACCCACGTGTGTGTCTCCAAACCCCACCTTGGTCACAGCAAAGAGAGAGATGACATGAATAACAGACTGTGCCAGAAGCTCACACACAGAACAGCTTTTCCTGGGATTGAAGCTGAAGAGTTTCCTCCCAGGGATCACACAGGAACTCAGTGTGACATGAGTTGACAGTGTTTGCAGAGCTTCCTCCCCCCCATAGCTTTATTGAGGTAAAATCAAAGTACAATAAATTGCACATATTTAAAATATGCAATTTGATCACTTTTGACATGTGTGTAACCAATATGATCAATATAAAAAGCATTTCCATTACTTTTTTTAAATGTGAAATCGTGCAGACTATTTCCTGCGTGATTTACTATAGTAGAAATCAATCACCTTACGACATATAGAACCCCACCCCCACGATTTCAAGATTAAATGGCACACTTACAAATATATTAGAGGTCAAGGAAGAAAGTTCAAGAAAAGTAAATAAAAAGTGCTTTGAACTAAGTGATAATAACGGCTTAAAATATGAAGATCTCTGGGATAAACCCATAATCAGATGTAACTTAAAATACTTGTATCAGAAAGAAGCTAGAATAACAGAGTACTTTCAAATTATGTAGTAGGAAGGAGAAAATAAGAGTTGGAGCAGAAATATATGAAATAGAGAAGAAACAATACAACTAAAGTTTGATTAAAATCAAACAAGTCTAATCAAGACAAAAGCAAGAACACAAAAATTAATATCAATGGAAAGGGAGATATCAGAATAACCCTACAGATGTTAAAAATATATTAAGGTTATATTACAGTTGTATGCCAACATATGTGATAGCTTACATAACATGGTCTGTATTAGAGAAGGATCTGTGTGCTGCTGAGAAAGTATATTCAGTCATTAATGGATGAAATGTTCTATATATATGTCTGTTAAGTCTAAATGATCAATTGTATGTTTTATTTCTATAGCTTATTTTAGTTTTTGTTCAGAGAATCTATCCAATGGTGACAGAGGCATGTTAAAGTTACCCAGTATTATTTTGAGGTCTATTTCATTCTTGAAATTGAGAAGGGTTTATTTCATGTACATAGATGCTCCATTGTTTGGGGCATAAATATTTATGATTGTTATGTCTTGTTGATGTATAATTCCCTTAAGCAGTATGAAGTATTGTCTCTTCTGATTAACTTTGGCTTGAATTCCACTTTATCTGATGTGAGGATAGAAACCCCTGCTTGTTTACAAGATCCATGTGAGTGATATGTTTTTTCCCATTCTTTCTCCTTCAGTCTGTGGATGTCTTTGCCTATGATACGAGTCTCTTAGAGACAGCATATTGTTGGGTCTTGTTTTTTTAATCCAATCTGCCAGTCTGTGTCTTTTAATTGAGTTTAGGCCATTAATGTTCAAGGTTATTATTGATATGATTTGTGTTCCCGGTATTTTGGGTTTATTTCTAGTTTTTAACTTAGTTTCTCCTTTGAGTGACTATTCCTTTAGTGTAGTTCCTTTTTGATTCTTTTCTTTTTCTTTTTTTTCATTTCATATTTATGGAATATTTTGTTGAGAATGTTCTGTATTGCAGGCTTTCTAGTTGCAAGTTCTTTTAACTTTTGTTTAACATTGAAGATTTTTATTTCATCTTAAAATCTGAAGCTTAATTTTGCTGCATATAGGATTCTTGGTTGGCATCCATTTTCTTTCAGAGCTTGGATTATGTTATTCTAGGACCTCCTAGCTCTGAGGGTCTGGGTTGAGAAATCAGCTGAGAGATGAATTGGTTTCTCCATATATGTAATCTGATATTTTTCTCTAGCAGCCTTTACAATTTTATCCTTATTCTGTATGTTAGTCATTCTCATTATAATGTGCCTTGGTGTTGATTTGATTTTTTCCATTTCATTATTTAGGTTTGTGCATTTCTTTGGTTTGTATCTCTGTGCCTTCATCTATAAATGAATAAATCTTTCTTTTAAGATAAATCTCTTTTCTCTTTCTCTCTCTCTGTTTCTTTCTTTTTTCTTTCTTTCTTTCTTGTGCTAGGGATTGAATCCAGGGCCTTGTGCATGCAAGGCAAGCACTCTATCAACTGAGCTATATCCCCAGCCCCTTATCCTGATAAATCTTAAATTTGATCTTTTCTTGTTATTTCATAGTTCTTGGAAGTTCATGATTTCTTAACATCTTTTTCCCTGGTCAACTCTATTTCAAGATTATATTATTTTGTCTTCCTTGCCTGAGGTTGTTTTCCAAGTGGTGTGGTCTGTTGGTGATGCTTTCTATTGAATTTTTAATGTGGTTTATTGTTTCCTTCATTTTGAGGATTTCTGCTTGGTGTTTTTTCAGTCTCTGCCTCATTTTTGAAGTGATTTTTCACTTCCTGTATTTTTTATTTCATTCCCTATGCTGTCCTTTACTTCACAGATCAGTTTAACTATGTACATTCTAAACTCCTTCTTTGACATTTCTTCTACTGTGGTGTTGATAGAGTCTGTTATTGGAGTATCTTGGTTTGTTTGGGGTGATTTGCTCCCTTGCTTTTTCATGTTGTTTGTGTGTCTACCCATCTAACAGTATGGATTTGAGGCAGAAGAGTTTCTATCCTGTGGACTTCTAGTGTCCCTGAAGGTTTCTAGTACCTCACTGTTTAGGGGCAGACAAATAATAACAATGACTGATGCAAATATACAGTATTAAACCAAATAGTTCCCACTATGACATCTACAAAGTTAATTATGAGAATAGACAGAAATGATATGATCATTTATTGCCTACAATAAAAACAGCAAGTTTTCAAAAAGGTTTTATAATTTCAAATGGTGGTCAGGAGAGAATAGAAGTGATATAGGATGTGATGGTTATGAGGAAGGAGAGAAGAAGTAAAAAAATTAAAGAAAGTGAATGACAGAATAATAAAGAATGGCTGTTAGCAGAAGAAAGGAGAGAATTAAGGGAAACAGGTAGGAGGAAAAAATATAAATAAAATAAAAAATTTTAAAGAATATAAAACTAAAATATACTAATCAAACATCCTAGTTCACAAAAAACTAATCCATGAAAAATAATTGGCTTCAAAAATGCTAGAAATGAGAAAAGAAACAGATATGAATATGTATAAATGTCCATATACCATTAAGGTAACAATTAAAAATAAAATTAGTAGTAATAATAATAATAAAAAGATGAAAAGTTAAAGAATTCTTTCTGTTGGAGTTCAAGACATTCTCAATTTCTCTTCTCAGCAGTTTTAGGTGGGGTCTTTGAGAGTATGATGCTCCACCCTCTGGATTGCTGGAGTAAGAGGGGTAATCCCACAGGTAGAGTTTCTGGTGGCAGAGTTTAGGCTTAGTTGGGCTCCAGGCTCTTCACTGAATGCCAATTGGTCTGGAGATTTTAAATCCTCCAGGGCCTAATACTTGCTGGTCCATGCTGAAAAACTACCCCAGGAATCTCCCCTGGGTTCCACTCATGTGGTGGGAAAGCCAATTCTTAGTCCCCTGTGTCACCTTTGGACCCCACGTTTCCTGGTCTCAGGTTGAGTCTCCAAATGCTTTCTTCTGCTCCTGCCCTTCCTATTTCCTGGCCAGGTACATCTGTCCCAGCTCATCTTGCAAACAGTTGGATTGGAGGCAGAGGCATAGAACTGGTGGGTTTCCATGACCAGCTGTCCTCTCTCTACATTTGATATTTTTCTGGTCAATTAAGCACACTCTGTGTCATGCAATGTGTTTACTGGGCCTGTGTTTTGGGCCAAACTTGGGGTTACCAGGATTGGCCCCCTCAGCTGCCGGCCCCCACACAGCAGCTACAAAATGGTTCCTTCTTTATCTTCCTCATGCTGTCTGGAGAGATGGCATCTTCTTTCCCCACACATGGATATTATGCAGCACATCTTTCAGGTCTGACAGGCAATGTCCTTGATCTCCATACACAGACACACCTTGGGCCTTCCCAAAATGTGAGTTCCTTTAATTTCCTTATCCTTCCACTATGCTCAGGAGGAACCACTCTGGCTGGTACTTCTAGCCTGGCCACTGCAGTGGCTATGCTGCTGGTATTTCTTCTTTATTTTGTTACATTCAACCTCCTGAATCCCCAATCTTCTTTGAATGTTCAGTTTTAAATTCCAGTCGAGTTCTCCCCCTCTTTGTTGTTCACCCACCTGTCTGAGGAGCTGCCTGTCTGCTTTCTTGGTTTTACTCCAAGGAGCATCCAGGAAAGCAACCTCCTCTCTTCCACCATTATGGGAAACCCTCAGTGTTTGCAGGGTTTGAAGGCATGTGCCCACTTCACACTATCTGCAAGGCTGACCAGTGACATCTGAACCTTACCCAAATAAGACTTATTTTTTAATTGATAGGTAAAACCATAAACCTTTACTGTGCACAACATAATGTCTTGAAAAATATGTATATTATGGGATGGGTGAATCAAGCTAATTAACATGTTTATTTCTTTGCAAAGTTATTTTTTTGTGTGTGGAGAGAACACTTAAAATGTGCTTTCTTTGCATTTTTCAAGAATGTGATATGGTATCATTGTAGTTACCATGCTGTATGCCAGACCTCTGGAGCCTCTTCCTCCTGTGAAACCAAAACTTTGCACCCTTGGACCCACTTCTCCCCAATCCTCAGGCCCAGCCTCAGTAGCCACCATTCTACTGAGTGAGCTCAATGACTGAATTCCACATATAAGTGGAATCATGTGGCATTTGTCTTTCTGAGTCTGGCTTACTGTAGTTACACACTGTCTTTCAGGTTCATCATGTTGTAACAAATGACAGAACTCCCTCTGCAACAGCTACAGTGCATGACGTTGGGTGTGAGTTGTGGGTGTGTGCCAGTCATCTTTGTCCATTCAGCTCCTGATGCAAGCTTAGGCTGGTCATATCCTGGCTACTATGAATAATGCTATGATTAGTGCAGAAGTGCACAAGTTCTGATTCCACTTCCTTTGGATAGATACACAGTGGTGGGGCTGCTAGGTCATATGGTAGTTCTACTTTTAATTTTTAAAGGATCTCCACACTGTTTTCCATAATGGCTGTAGTAATTTATAGTCCCACTCCAAATAAGATTCTTGATGGAAGAATATGAAATAAGAACCACATATTTTCTTTATATTTCTAAGGAGTCAAAGAACCAGAGAGGCTAAAACAAAACAACTGCACTGTGATTTCAAGTTAAAATGAGCAACAGTTCCTTCAGATGATGCTTCAAGTCCACATTTCATAGCAAGGGAGGATGTTGCCAGGAAGAGTAGGGCAAGGGAGGGGGAGGCAGGAAGGCCAGAGCATGGCTGGTCGTGCAGAGATGCATCTCTGGTCTTCATGAACACTTGTTCTGGTCTGTGCTCACGCCCGGGAGCCACCTCCATCACCGTCGCGGAGGGAGCTATGGAAGGGCTTAGACAGCCAGAGCAAGACAGTGAGTGAGGAGGTTGGTGGGCCAGAACGAAGGAGCAGGAAGAGGGTCTTCCTGTTTGATGAGCCTGCTCATGGACACAGCGGGGGAACCAATCAGACAGACACGTCCATACTCCTCATGCTCCTAAGTGGAGAAAAACTAAAATAGATGTGCAGACAAGGGGCACCAACCTATAATAGTGAGAAGAGTGTGAACAGGGAAGAGATAAGGAAAGGAGGAAAAGTCCAGAGGCCATGAAAGGAACAGGCCAGGGCTCCCCACTGCATTCCCAGCTCTGGGGCCCCTTCTGCTTGCTTGCTGTCTGTGTCCTGTTCTTCAATTCTCGCAGAACGGAGCTAACAAACCCAGGACTCCTACATGGTAACATCATGTCGTCAGAAGAGAACATGACATGAGGCAGGTCTGGTTGCTTCTCCCAAACAAGGGTTCTGGGGAAGCTTTTCCTTATCTGAAAACCCCTGTGCCATACTGGAAGACAGCCAAAGATTCCCTTCATGGCGAGTAATGAAGGCTGGATCATCTCCACCTACTTATACCCAGTATAATTTCAGTAAAAAGATTGCAACATAATCATGTTCAGCTTTGTTTAAATGAGATGATGTACACGAGGCACTCTTAAATATTGAGTGCTGAAAATCCTAAAGAATTCATGGGATGCATGGTGTTATGGCAAAACACTAAGATGACAGTGAGGGTGGCAGTCTCCGTGGTCTGGTAGTACAACTCGATGCCCTGACCAAAGATGGCTTTTCCCCCCTCACAACATCATCTACCTTAGATCCTAACTTCCCTGAGCTCAAAGAACTGTTTATGTTTGGTTCCCTGCTAATTCCTCAAGGCTTAAAATGATGCCCAGCCCACAGCAGACATACATCCAATACTTACCAAATGAACTAATTCAACTTTAAACATAAAATAATTCAAAATAATAGTGTACCCTGGCAACTAGCAAGCATTCAGCTGTTACTTTTAGAAGGATTTTGCTACTAGTTTCTGAAGTTCTGGGAAATCAAATGTCATCCATCATAGACCTAGTATGTACTCTTGAAGACAAGTAAAACACATAGTTCTAAAAGCACTTGTTTACATTCTGGCTAGGGATATTTATTTAATTTATTTTTGCAATGATTTAAATTCGTTTTTTTTTTTTTACAAGATATTTATTTTCTTTTGGAACTGCATCCTCTCTCTGGCAATATCCTTATTAAAAAGATAGAGTCCATGTTTACTTATTTTTATTTACTGTCTTATTCCTTTTCCCCTCTATACTCACAGCCACCAATGAACACAGGTGTGTGCACATGCACACCCACATACCTGCATGTGCGTGTAAACACACACACAGAGATTATACTCTGTAAGATTGAAGAGTCAGTTGGCTATAGTCCTAGTTTTGCCAGTGATATAGCCTAGCACAGTAGGTACTCTATGAATATGTGCCAATGAATGAATTCCAAATCCTTTAAGAAAACAAGCTAAATAAGTTATAAAGCTAATTATAAGCATAAATATTACAACTGTTTCTCCATGTTAAAATTTATTTAGATTTTTAACATGCTAGTTAGACTATTGATAAATGCAAACAAGAAAATAGGCATTAACGCTTGCCTTTCAGAGTGTTTTTCTATACCAATACACCTCACTCCTTATAACAGATATCTAAGAGTTTGGAAGTAAACTCCAAGAGTATTAATATTTATTATTGCTAGTTAACAAGTATAATGCTGGTATACCTTTGTATATAAGGTATGAAATTTCCAGTTTCAATCAGTTTTAAATCTTCAATGTATTTAAATGTTTTCAAACATTTTTGCAATTGGTATATACATTAACAAGTTAAATTTAATAAGAATGACAATACTATTATGTGAACATAATTTGCATGTAATGTGAAAATGTCTGCCCTTCAAGAACACATCTTTCCTCCTTCAATACACATTAAAGAGTTGTAGATAAATTTTAGGACACAAAGTCTTATGGACAGTTAGATGTGCTTTGTTAACAGTTGTTTTTATTTTATTTTCTGAATAGGAAAGTTAAACTTTCAATATTACACTTTCCAAGTTGGCTCCTTAGTGACTGCAGATGGCAGCCAAAGTTTGTAGCTGTACACTGGTATACTTCTCTTGATTTCTCCACTTTAATACTTAAAACTGATGGAAATAATTTAAGATAGAAAATATTGATAACGCTTTTTCAAAGGTAGATGAAGTAAATCAATTCAAGAAATAGGGTTTTGTTATGTAAAACAAATGTGGTTTGGTATCATAACTTATTCCTTGCAACCAAGTCATCATAGGCTGGTTCTGTGGATGTAGAGGGCTAGGAACGTAAGGTAAAAATCAAGCCAGCCAGGTGGATCCCCATGAGCTGAGCTGCCTGAGCAGCGGTGAGCCCACTGTGGGGCTGTGAGCACTGGAGAGAAATGGGTACTTCTGCATTCTAGAAACATCTTCTGTGTGGCTACCAGGTAAGAAAAGGTGCAGGTGGTTCACACTAGGATGCAGAGATGTGAGCAGAGAGGAGGGGGCTAATTGAAAATGCATTTAGGAGAGAGAACTGACACAGTTTTGAGATCGATGTGAGTTAGAAGAGGCAGTCAAGAGTAACACCTGGAATTCCATAGTCAACAGGGATATCCGGGACTCTGAAGGGAACAAAGGCACACAGAAGAGTGAAGAGTGGACACTGGAGGCTGAATGAAGGACTCAGGCCGAGACACCCAGGATATTCAAGAGAGGATTGGTGAACAGAGGCTGTATGTAGGCTTGGGGCTCAGGACAGTGCTGTGAGCTAGGGACACATATGTGGGCCACCAGCATAGAGCTGTCAAATGACACCAAGGAAGACCAGGGAATTCCAGAGAAATAACAGGGATGAAGAGAGAATGGGACTACGTGGGCAGTCTGCAGAGCATCAGTGCTTAGGCACTTCTTTTTAGCCTTAGATTTATTTCCTAAGTATACAGGAAATGCCATAGGGAATGAGGTTCCTATGGGAGAAGAAAGTCACTGGGTATCAAACTCTACTGAGATATTAAAAATTGGGGTCATCACAACCTCCATGAAAAAATGAAGTCAAGAGACTTCCACCACCAATGTGGATGTGGAAATGGTCTCTCCTTTTCTACCTCCTGGAAGTGAAATGAGAGAAGCAGAGAGATGCACATTCTCCAAAATAACCATAAGAGTTGGGAAAGTAACTGATGTCACTCTGAGGCTGAGTGATAGAAAGGCAAGCAAGTGGTGAGAGCCTCAGCAGCAGCTCCCACGCACAGGGCAGGAGACCAGCTCCATAATCTGAGGAGCCACTCACACACCTTGGAATCATTCACCTGAAAACCCAGGAAGTTTCAGTGCTACTTAGAGGAACTTGGGGATCTCTAAGAGGGGACAAGAAACTCCTTTAATTAAGGTAAAATTAGAGAATATAAACTTGTACAAAGCAAAATGTGTTTTGAATTTGAGAAGGAATAGAAAATGGAAAGAAAAAAAGTAAATGATTCCCATGATGTACAGAATTGGAAGCTTGGAAACAAGAGCTGACATTAGTTTTAGAGCTTTACAGGTGATGGTGTGCCAAGGAAGGCTGGTGGAGTGTGGCATCTCCTATGGCTGCTACAACAAATTGCCCCAAACTTTGTGGCTTCAGACAACACATATTTATCATCACAGTTTTCAGAATTCATGGTGGTAGGGCTGTGTTCCTCATGGAGGCTCCTGGGGACAGTCCATTTCCTTACCGCATCCAGTTCTAGAGCTTGTCCATATCCCTTGACCTATACCCTCTCCACCTTGACAACCTACTTCCCAGCCACATTGTCTCCTCTGAACCCAGCACTCCTGACTCTCTCTTATGAAGGGCTTGTGTGATTACCCTCCACCTACCTAGTCATTATGACAATCCCAGGAGCTAAAGCTGAACCACATCTATGAACTCCCCTTCATCATGCCATCCCAGCATTCAGGGATTAGGCTGTGGGCATCTTTTTGGGAGGGGAGTTGTTATTCTATCATCATAGTCAACACTGACCATCAAAGGTAATAAAATAATTTTTGGCGTATTCAAGTGAGAAAGTCAAAGTCACTTACAAGAAGAAAAATTATTCTTGCCTCAGTTTTCTCCAAAGTGTATAATAGCACCAAGACATAATGATGAAATTCCTAGGAAATATTCAAGTGAAGAAAAGGAAACAGAATTTTTTTGTCTAGCCACATACACTTCAAGTATAAAGATTACAAAGAAATAGTTGTGATTATGCAAATGCTAACTGAGAATTGCTCCCTGGTGCTCTGAGTAAACTAGGACAGAAGAAAATTCAAGCAAACCCTGCAGGAAAGACAGTGACAACACAAGGCCTAGCCACGATGGTCGAACACTCATCCATGAGCCCAGATGAAAACACATGGGAGAGCGCATCCCTGGAGGAGAAGAAAATGGTTTTATGATGTCCCAGTGTAGAAAGTATATCAGTAACAAATATTGGGAGGTATAGGGCAAAGTATATTATAGTAAGTTCATAATTTGCCTCATTTACAGTAGCTGATGCTCAAGAAATATAATATAAAGTGACAAATCAAGAAATGGAGGGTTCAAGATGGCAGGCTAGGATCCAAGATGGCAGGCGAGGATCCAAGATGGCAGGCTAGAGGGAGACCACATTCCTCCTCGCTCAGAGACTTGGGATTCAAGCAGTGGAAAAACTGTTTATCTGCGAGTTATTAGAGGACCTCCAACAGTTGCTCCCATGCAGGAATTCTAGCCGCGTCCTCTCACAGTACCCCCAACTTCAGTATTTGTGCAGGACCCCACCTGCTCACCCACACAGGACCCCTAGTTACTGCTCCCACACAGGACCCCTGGCTGCTGCTCCCATGTGGACCTTCATCTACCAGCATGGGCTTCCCCTGGTCTCCTCCATGTTGAGACACTGCACATTGCAGTGTCCCTTCTTCACATGGTAGCTTGTACCTGGGGACACCAGACAGGGTCTGGAGATAGCTGCCTGCCACAATACTGCAAGCCACAGAGCTGCATCTCTGAAAACATTGCCCAATGCCACCACCCGGCCCAACCCAATACCCCTGTCTGAAAGCAGCTGCCTCCACCTTGGGACACCTTTATTGCCATCTTGGATTATCCTCACTACCGTCTTCACTATCTTTATTTGGGGCAACTCCCAGCTTGGGACACTGGCTGGGAATATCACTGGGCCTAGAAGCAATATCAAGTGCTAGAAGGGAAGATATATGAACAACATGAAAAGACAAGGAGCCAGGCACAGTGGTGCACGCCTGTAATCCCAGCACTTTGGGAGGCTGAGACAGAGGATGGTAAGTTCAAAGCCAGCTTCAGCAACAGCGAGGCACTAAGCAACTCAGGGAGACCCTGTGTCTACATAAAACACAAAATATGGCTGGGGATGTGGTTCAGCAGTCGAGTGCCCCTGAGTTCATTCCCTGGTACCAAAAAAAAAAAAAAAAAAAAAAAAAAAAAAAAAAAAAAAAAAAAAAAAAAAAAAAAAAAAAAAAAAAAAAAAGACAAGGGAAGAAAGTGCCCTAACAAACCAAGATACCACATTTCTAGAATCCATGGCCAGCACAGCAGAAGAAATGTTAGAGAAAGAGTTCAGGATATACATAATTAAAATGTTCTGGAATTAAAGGATGATATAAGAGAGCAAGCACAGGCAGCAAAAGATCATTTTTATAAAGAGCTACACAGGCAAATAAAGGAAGCAAAAGGTTACTTCAATAAGGAGATACAGATTCTGAAAAAAGAACCAAATAGAAATCCTTGAAATGAAGGAAACAATTACCAAATTAAAAACTCAATAGAAAGCATCACCAACAGATTAGATTACTTGGAAGACAGAACCTCAGACAATGAAGACAAAACATATAATCTTGAAAATAGAGTTGACCACACAGTGAAGATAAGAAACCATGAGCAGAACATCCAAGAATTATGGGATAACATGAAAAGACCAAATTTAAGAATTATTGGGATAAAGGGGCAGAGTTACAAATCAAAGGAATGCACAATCTATTCAATGAAATAATATCAGAAAAAATTTCCAAACATGAAGAATGAATTGGAAAATCAAATACAAGAGCCTTAAAGTACACCAAATGTACAAAACTACAACAGACCCACACCAAGGCACATTATAATGAAAATGCCTAGCATACGCAATAAGGAGAGAATTTTAAAAGCCACAAGAGAAAGGAATCAGATTACATATAGGGGGAAAACAATTAGGATCTCTTCAGATTTCTCAACCCAGACTCTGAAAGCTAGAAGACCTTCAAACAACATATACCAAGCTCTGAAAGATAATGGATTCCAACCAAGAATCCTATATCCAGTAAAATTAAGCTTCAGGTTTAATGATGAAATAAAAACCTCCCATGAAAAACAAAAGTTAAAAGAATTTACAGCAAGAAAGCCTGCACTACAGAGCATCCTTGGCAATCTATGCCATGAGGAAGAAATGAGAAACAATAAAAATCAGCAAAGGAAAATTCAAAGAGAAACCAAGGATAAGTTAAAAATGAAAAATAAACAAAAATGACCAGGAATACAAACCATGTCTCAATAATAACCCTGAATGTTAGTGGCCTAAACTCATCAATCAAAAGACATAGATTGGCAGACTGAATTTTAAAAAAAATACCCAATATGCTGTTTACAAGAGACTCATTTCATAGGAAAAGATATCCACAGACCGAAGGTGAAAGGACGGGAAAAAACATGGACTACATAAGCAAGCAGGGGTTTCCATTCTCATATCAAATAAAGTAGACTTCATGCCAAAGTAAGTCAAAAGAGATAAAGAAGGTCATTTCATATTGCTTAAGGGAACCATATATCAACAAGACATAACAATTATAAATATCTATGCCCCAAATAATGGAGCATCTACATTCATCAAAAAAACTCTGCTCAATTTCAAGAGGCAAATAGACCACAACACAATACTACTAGGTGACTTTAGCACACTCTCTCACCACTGTATGTCTTCCAAACAAAAGCTAAACAAAGAAACTATCAAACTCAATAGTACAATCAATAATTTAGACTTAACAGACACATGTAGAATATTTCATCCATCAACAAGTGAATACACTTTATTTTCAGCAGCATATGGATCCTTCTCTAAAATAGACCATATATTATGCCACAATGCAACTCTTAGCAAATACAAAAAAAAAAAAAAGAGAGATACTTCCCTGCATTCTATCAGATCATAATGGAATGACACTAGAAATCAATGATGAAATAAAAAATAGAAGCTACTCCAATACCTGGAGACTAAACAATATGCTATTGAATGAACAATGGATTGCAGAAATATCAGAGAGAAGATTAAAAAATTCTTAGAGGTAAATGAGAACTCTGATGCAACATATCAAACTCTCTGGGACACTATGAAGGCTGTTAAGAGGAAAGTTCATTGCATTGAGCTCATTCATTAAAAGAATAAAAAGTCAACAAATAAATGACCTGACATTACATTTCAAAGCCCTAGAGAAAGAAGAATAAATCAACACCAAAAGTAGTAGAAGACAGGAAATATTTAAAATCAGAGCTGAAATCAATGAAATTGAAACAAAAGAAATAACTGAAAAAATTGAAAACAAAAAGCTGCTGGTTCTTTGAAAAAATAAATAAAATTGATAAACCCTTAGCCACACTAATGAAGAAAAGGAGAGAAAAAACTCAAATTACTAAAATCATTGATGAAAAACGAAATATCATGACAGACACTACAGAAACATGGAAAATAATTAGAAACTATTTTGAAAATTTGTACTCCAATAAAACAGAAAATATCAAAGACATCAACAAATTTCTAGAGTCATATAATTTACCCAAACTGAATCAGGACAATATACACAAGTTAAACAGATCAATTTCAAGCAATGAAATAGAAGACACTATCAAAAGTCTACCAACCAAAAAAAGCTCAGGACCAGATGGATTCACAGTGGAGTTCTACAAGACCTTCAAAGAAAAACTAATATGAATACTCCTCAAATTACTCCATGAAGTAGAAAAAGAAGGAACACTTCCAAACTCATTCTATGAGGTCAATATCACCCTGATTCCCAAACCAGACAAAGACACATTAAGGAAAGAAAACTCAGACCAATATATCTGATGAACATAGGTGCAAAAATTCTCAATAAAATTTTGGCAAACTGAATACAAAAACTTATTAAAAAGATAGTGCATCACAATCAAGTGGGGTTCATCCCTGGGATGCAAGGTTGTTTCAACATACAGAAATCAATAAATGTAATTTATCACATCAATAGACTTAAAGATAAGAATCATATGATCATCTCAATAGATGCAGAAAAAGCATTTGACAAAATATCCTTCATGTTCAAAACACTAGAAACTCTAGGGATAATAGGAACATACCTCAACATTGTAAGAGCTATCTATGCTAAGCCCAAGGCCAACATCATTCTAAGTGGAAAAAAAAATTGGAAGAATTCCCTCTAAAAACTGGAACAAGCCAGGAATGCTCTCTTTCACCATTTGTTTAACAGAATCCTTGAAACTCTAGCCAGAACAATTAGACAGATGAAAGAAATTAAAGGGATATGGGTAGGAAAAGAAGAACTCAAACTATCACTATTTGCTAATGACATGATTCTAAGAGGATCCAAAAAATTCCACTAGAAAACTTCTAGAACTAATAAATGAATTCAGCAAAGTAGCAGGATATAAAATCAACACCCATAAATCAAATGTATTTCTGTACATCAATGATGAATTCTCTGAAAGAGAAACTAGAAAAAATACCCCATTTACAATAGCCTAAAAATTATAGGCTATTATATAAAATATAATATAAATATACTTGATTTATATAAATATAAAAATACTTATATACTATATAAGTACATATAAATATACTTTATTTATATATTTTATATAAAATATAAGAAATTATAATCCCAATGTCAAAAAAAAAAGAATCAATAAATGGGATGGATTCAAACTAAAAAGCTTTTTGCCAGCAAAAGAAACAATCAGTGAAGTGAAGAGAGCCTACATTTTGAAAGTAAATTTTTACCACACACACATTAGAGCACTAATCTCCAGGATATATAAAGAACTCCAAAAAGATATATCTGACAAGAAACTCTTATCCAATAAAATATGAAGAACTCTTAAAAATCAAGCATAACAAATCAAACAACCTGATTTAAAACTGGGCCAAGCCTTTACAGACACCACACAAAAAAGATATACAGATGGCAAATAACAATATAAAGAGATGCTCCATATCATGTCACCAGAGAAATGAAAGTTAAAACAATAATGAGATAGCATTATACATCTATTAGAATGGCAAGGATCCAGAACATCGACACCAAAATCCAGCAAGGAAGTTGGGCGACAGGAGTTCTCCTTCATTACTTTTGGTAAAAAAAAAATGGTGGATCTGTTTTGGAAGAGTTTCTTACAAGATTTGATATATTTTTATCAAATGATCTAACAATTACACTTCCTAGGATTTAACTAAAAAAGTTGAAAACTTATGTCCATACAAAGACCTGTACTTGAACAACAGCTTTATTTATAATTGCCAAAGCTGGTACCACCAGAGATGTTCTTCAGTAGGTGAATGGATGAACTGCTGTACATCCAGACAATGAAAACCAAAAAAGAAATGAATTATCATGTCAGGGAAAGATATGGAGGAAAGATAAATACATATTACTAAGATAACAAGTGACTCCGAAAATGTTTGTACCCTCCTCTCCATTTTTCTTTGAACCAAATCTCCACTAACAATAAAGTTTTTAAAAGAATGAAGAAAAATTTACACATCATTCTAAGATACCATTAAGCAGAGTAACATATGCAGTATGATAGTCACAGAGGAAAAATAGAAAACTTAAAAAAAGAAAATATATGGAGAAATAATGAATAAATTATTTCCAAATTTGAACAGTCACAAATCTGCACTTGCTAGAAGTTCAATATAAGAGGTTAAGCAGGATAAATACAAAAGAATCCACAACAAGACTCATTGTAATCATACTATTGAAAGACAAAGAAAGGAAGGTATCATGAAAGTAGCAAAAGAGAAGCAATCTTTCAAGCACAAGTTTTGTTCAGTAAGATTAAAAGCTAAAGTCTCATAAAAAACCATGGAGACCAAAGGCAAAGGGATGACAGTCATGGTGCTTCTGAAGAAATTGTCAGCCTGGTATTCTATATCTGCAAAAACATTCTTCAAATGTAAAGTATAAAAATTTTCCTAAATAAATAAAAGCATGGTAGTTCCACAGCAGTAGACCTAACCTACAACAAATGTTAAACAGAGGACTTCAGATTGAAATAAAAGGATGCTAGTTGGAAGTTGGAAGATACATGAAGAAAGAAGAACACAGATAAAGGTACTGTATGGATCAATACGAAAACCGTTGTTATTGTGGTTTTAGTTTGTAATGTCTCATTTTGTTTTCTATGTGGTTTAAAAGACAAATGCATAGGACAATATTATCATTCTATTGTGATAATGTATCAGCATGTATTCTGTGACAATAGTGACATACAGAGAAGCTAAGTTGTGACAAATTCAAACCAGTTTGTTATACATTTAGGGAGCTTATTAAAATTGTCAGAGTAAGAACTAAAATAATAACAAAAAATGCAAGGGAAGGAAATTAGGAAGAATATAAATGGCATACATGTAAATGTCTATTAAACACAAAAGACAAAGTAATGAAGGAATTGAGAAGCAAAACAAACATAGAACAGGCATCAGAATGACAGAATAATTCTTTGCTCATTAGGAATCACTTTAAATATAAATGGGTTAAATTTTCCAATTAAAATACAGAAATTGGCAAAAATACAGAATCTCATGCTGGCCACATGAGATTCAGTTTAGATTATGAAACACAAATAGGTCAAACAATGGAAAATGTGCATTTTGCAAATAGTAGCCAAATATTGCTGGAGTAGCTATACTAATATCAACCAAAATACAAATTAAGGCACAAATTATTATAAGTGACAAAAGGTGCTGAAACAAATATTTTATCCAAATGCCCATAGGCTGACTATTCACAGTAGTCAGAATGTTTATCGTGGATAAAGGGATAAATTATGTTTACATATAATGGAACATTATTCATCCATAAAGAGGAACAAAGTATTTGTATGTGCCGCAACATGGACAAACCTCAAAACATCATTCTAAGCAAAAGAAGCCAGGTGCTAAAAGTCACATGACATCGTCACATTTATGTGACTATCCATAGAGACAGAAAGCAGACCGGGGGTACTGGAGGCTGGGGAGATGGAGAACTGGCAAAGCCCTGCTGATGTATGCAGGGTCTTCTTTTGGACTGATGAAATGAGCAGAAGAGAGCAGGGGCTGCAAAATAGTGTGACTGCGCTAAATGCTGATGAGTTATGCACCTCGGTTTTGTATTATGTGTATTTGACTTCAGTGAACGGATAAGGTTACAGATACTAGAGCTCCACACTCAGAAAGACAAGCAGAGAGTACATAGTGAGCAACCGGCTCAAACCATAAAATAGAAATTCTTTGTTAAGGTGTAGAACTGTACAATGTCTCATAATATAATGAATAAAATCAAAACAAATTTCTTAAATTAGCAAATGTGAATGTGATTATATCACCCAGCAGATAAGCATCATTTTAGGTAAAATGATGAGTAAAAAGAGTAAACCCCAGTTCTGTTCTGTGAACATGGGCACACACGAAACAAATTACTTCAGGAAAGTTAAAATTAACATTTTGGAGAAAGTCACACTAAGGAAATGTAAATGAAAAAAAAAAGTATTTCAAACAATATTGAAAAGACATGATCAAACTCAAAGCCTTTATAAAATAATCAGCTAGAAGATTGAATGAAAGAAAATATCCCTGTGTATAACAGCACCTGAAAGGAAAAAATTGACATGTAAAACTATTAACAAGATATATGCAATGTCTATAAAAGAAAATTCCAAACCACAGTGAAGGAAACAGAAAACTGAACAAATGTAAAAATATGTTATGTTCTCTGACAGGATTTTAAATTATGGAATAGTCCATAATTTAAATTATAAACATAATGAGACCCAACAAAAATAGTAGAAGACATTTTCCTTTATAAATACATAAGCCAATTTCTACTGTTAATATGGGGAATAAGAACAAGAAATTCTTAAAAATGAGGAAACAATTGACGCAACAGGCAGCAATATAAAGTCCAAATAACAAAAATTGCATTTTTGAGGTCTTGAGTAAATAGATAAATCAACATAATACAAAAGTAAATAATTAAATAGAAGTTGAAAAAAACAAACTGACTCAAATATAGAAATTTAATATAAATGCAAATTAACATTGTTGAGCAGTGGTAGAACAATGAGCTATCTGATATGAATTGCTGGCACAATGGATAGCTGTCTGGATAAAAAAGTACATTGGTTGCACATCTTACCTTTTACGCCAGGATAAAGAGCAAATAGATGAAATATTCCAATGTAAAAAATAATAGAGTTGTTAGAAGGAAATAGGGAGTCTTTGAGGGTGTATTTGAAGAGTGGGATGCCTTTCAAATCACAACTCAAACTCCAGACTCATTAAGAAAACACAAATTCCATACACACACACACAGAAATTCAATATGTCATGCAAAAATTAGAGGACAAATGATATTAAGATAGAAAATGCTTGTAATTCATAATTTGAGCAACTAATATTTAACATATAAAGAGCTCACAGAAATCCATTTATAAATGACCAGTAGCCCACCAGAAAAATGGGAAGAATGTGAACAAGAAACTCACAGAAAAGGAATACAAATGAAAAATTACAAGAATATAAAGACAGACATACCAATTGTTCTTAAAGTATAGAAAAGAGGCCCATGTGTTTCACAGTAAAGGAAACCAAATTAAGAGATACTGATTTTTTGCCAGAAGTTCTTCTGTTGCCAGTGATAGCACAACCTTCAGTAAAACTGGAAATGCAGAAACACTTGAAAATAACTGCAAATTCAAAAAGTATCTCACACATACATAGACTGACGGGAGAACAGATGAATGTACACAGTTGCTCCCTGACGCATAGTCATTGCAAAAGATTGTCACCATGTCTATTGGTAGAAAACTGGTTGATACGTTATCTTCATACAATGTTATACTATGCAGATTTTTTAAACAATGAAGAAAATTGTCTACTTATAGACATAAAAATAACTGCAATATGCTTTGCTAAGTAAAGAAAATGGGTTATGATTTTGTTTTCAAACGCTGTATATTACAAGTACAGAACATTATGTTTAGTATAAGGAATGGGGGATCAGAACTATACTCTAATTTCTTTGTTTTTACCTAGAGGGAGTGTTAAAGTCTACACTGGGAACAATAAAAGTGGTACATGGGAATGAATGGAAACAGATTGGAAGAGCAGCAAGAATTTTCAATCCAAACTCTGTGCTTTTAAGTCTATTTGCATCAAGTGAATGTGCTATGTATTTGAAAATTAAATTAAACTTCTGGAAAAAGAAAGAGAAGACCTTAGTCTATACAACATATGCCCCTATTGCCTTTTGCTAATTCGTGTAGCCTCCTTTTCCATCCAGAAGTGTGGGATGTTTGGTGTGGATGGATTGTCCCCTAAAGGTTCATGTGTTGAAGACTTGGTCCCCAAGGCAGCCATGTTCTGAGGTGAGGCTTTGGGGCAGAGACTGGACCATCAGGATCTCTGGCCTCACTGATGGGTTAATCCCTCTGATGGATTCATAATTTGAGTGGACTATTGGAAGGCGGTGTGACCTGTGGAGACTGGAGACTAGCTGGAGGAAGTGGGTGGCGGGGTCGTGCTGGAAGGGTACTTCTTGTCCCTTTCCCCTTCCCCAGCCCTGTCTCCCAGCTGTCCTAAGCCCCGCAGCTTTCGTCCCTGACACCATTCTGCTCTGCTCTGCCTCTCCTCAGGCCAAAGCAAGAAAGCCAGAGGACTCTTAACTAAAACCTCTAGAACTATGAAACAAAATGAATCTTTCCTCTTTTAAGTTGTTGTTCTTTTTTCTTTCTCTGTTCCTTTTGGGGGGGGGGGTATTTCCTCGCATCGATGCAATGCTAAGTCAGAGACCTAGCAAGCACAGGAGATTCAAAGTAACAGCTGAGAACAGCCCTTCTCTTTGAAGCATCCTTCCCTGTGGGATGGGTAACGCGACTTGAGATGAAATGCAATGCGATAACATAATCATAGACTGTCTTTTCCAAAAAGACAGGTGGGCCTGTGTAGGGGGCAACATTCCTTCACAAACTGCGCACTACCTCTGATGGGTGGCTCAAAGGCCTGTGCACACTCCCCATAAGTACACTCGGGGTGGTGCTGGGTGCTGGCTCCCTCCCGGGCCGTGCCCAGGGCAGCATGCTGAAGCCCTGGGAAGCCACCAGCTCTCCAGGAAGGTCTCAGCACTCTGAAGGGCGAAGGCTCGCACCTGGGCACAGATGCAGCAGCATCATGCAGGATTATGGCTTTGTTTTGCTTCTTTTTTGGGGGGGGAAGGGCTGTGTTGTTTTGGTTTGGTTTGGTTTTGGTTTTTGGCCAAATGTGTAATATTTTCCAAGAAAAAATTTTAATTGTACCTTTGGTCTTTTGGGTGTTCCTCTGGCATTATTTTAATTCTGAGGAAACAGGAAATAGTTCATGTTAGCGCCCCGCGGTCACAGCAGTGTGTAAAAAACTGGATTCCACGAGTCAAACAGTTACTTTTCAGAGTAGGATTTCTCAGACTCAATGATTTGTTAATGTGCCTTGGGAATCCCAAAGGGAAATACATAAGAGATGCTGTGTTTCCAAACTTACTGGACAGTTAAACCCTCATTTCAGGGACCATTTCTAGGGATTAGTATTCTGGGTCACACACTTTGGCAGATGATGCTAAAAGATCATTCTCCATGACCCTGTTTTTGGCCACTATTACAGAAAATACTCCTCTAGAATTAAAGCAGACAGAAACTTCAAATAAGTGAAAAAGCTTAGAGAAGAGAAAATGGTAAACTATCAAGCATGAATTTGACATTAGAGAGTTATCACAAAAGTATATTTTATAGAATACATTAATCCTATTTCCATTTTCATCTATTATGATTTCCACAACCAAATATAATGCCATTATTATTTGTGAACATGGTCTTCCACCATTATAGAAGCTGAAGTGATTTCTAAATAATAGAAAGTTGAATTTGATTCAGTATTGATTTAGTTGTATGGTATTCTAATGATTTACAACTTCTAAATATTAGTGCTTCTAAGGCAATTCTACTTACTAGATAAAGTACTAGACTAAATATTCCTCATTCACTTTGAATATATTTAAGTTTTTGAATTTAATTTAAGTTACATTGATTATAAGAAGTTTGGAGGGGGCTGGCTCAAGATGTTGTTGATGCAGACTCTATACTGGGAACTTTCCAGTGGAAGTGGCCTGGACTGCGTCGCGGCAGACTCTACCCAGTTAGCCCGTTACCTTTGCGGATCGTTGGCGTGTCGCTGTCTGCAATCAGTTGCAAGCAGTCTTGAGTAACTGAAAAGCAAAAGTGCATCATTTTAATTACTTGAAGTACGAATGACAAGGAAACGAGGATGATTGAAAACACAAAGCCACAGGCTCGGTCTCCCAGGAAGGCCGAATCAAACACACCGTTTACACTGCTTGCATGATCTCAGTCTTACAGTCACTCCATGCAATTTGCCCATTGACTTTAACATGTATGCTGGAAATTCATGACACTTTGAAATGCTTCAGCTGTGGAGGCACAGCGAGCGTGCCACTGTGGAGGGGAATCTCAGCTGCTTTGAAATAACAGCTGCATAGGAAGCAGATGTGGTCACTTTGTTTTTCGAGTCTGCCAAATAAATGAAACAGCTAAATTACCAGATCAGTTTGAAACAATCATTTGTTGAAACATAAAACTAACATTAAACAATGACTCACAACTACTGGAAATACACCAAGGCTTAGCCTGCTCTACCTCCTTTTATCCCCAAGAGAACCCTAAAAATTAGGTATCGTAAACTAAGGTTTAGAAAGTGTAAATGGCTTGTTCAGGACCTCAGAGATAGAAAGTGACCAGATGAGAATTTAAATCCTGTTTCATTTGGGAGCCAAAGTCAAGTTTTTTGGGCAAAATCCTTTGGATGGAAGAGAGAAAGAGGGAACATTGTTTAAAAATAAAATGTAAGAACTTTTTGAGGCTGCATCAGCCTCAGCACCGCTTCTGGTGAACATCCACGCACATCCCAGATCACATGTGCACTATTTTGGATGGCGTTCAGAGAAGTAGTGACTGCCCTAAATGAAGAGAAAGGTCGCAGCTAAAGGCAAGGAAGAACATGCTTTGTGGGTTGTGTAGTGAGATCAAAGAAAAGCAGGACGTGTTCATGAAAACCATGACCTTAAACCAAAGCTTGCAGGTTTTCATTGAAGAAAATAGTAGCTTAGACTTCTTACTCTTTAGCAAAAGCTTTATACTTTATAAACACATACTTCTCCATGGGGGTATTCTACCAAGTAGATGCGGTAGGGATGCCTGCCTCAGGGTCAAGCTGAAAATTCTAACATTTAAAACTTCGCATAATGGAGTTTTAATTATGTCCTATTCTGATGCTGTTAAAAGGAACTTGCAAGAGGTGGTAACATTAAAAGGTGGTTTAGAAATTCCCCTCTGTATTTAAATGCGGAAATAGAACATCAAAAATTGCAATTTCCCTATACAGACGTGGGAAGTTCTCTAACTTATTTCTATGTTAATCTGATCATTCTGTTTGCAGCAGAGCATTTTGGTCTCCTGTGGATCTTTTATTGATTTTTGTGGAACAAAGCCACACCTGTGCCATAGGGACAGTGCAGTTCCTGTTGCTGACACTCCCCTGTGACAATCCTTACAAGCATCCAAATGGGCAGCAGAGCTGTGCTAAGGACAACTTGAACAAAAGCAAGAACACAGCACAGCATTCTAGGCTGCTGAGCCCAGCGCACATGGCGCCTGGAGAAGCTGAGCTGAAGCTACTCTGCACACGCTTTTAACTGTCCAACAAGTCCACTTGCTCACTATTCCCAGGACACCGTGGTGGGTTCTGTGAGGAAGGCAGTGGCCAACCAGAGTGCACAGAGCTCTTTAATCTTTCCAACGAGGAGGATGCTGATCGCAGTCCAAGGCAAACTTCCTCCCTTTAGTCTTCGTTGCATATGTACATTGTGGAGACTGAATGGAGTAGTGTCTGTAGCACTCTTGGCACCAGAAGAGCTAACTGCAGAATCAACCTTGTCTAGCAGAAGCAGTGGTGTCAGTGGTGTTGGCATTACATCCCCCAATGGCGTGCCATTGAGTTACTGGGTCCCCTAATGAAGGACTCCGTGGAAGCAATGTAGACCCAGCTGGAGCTGATCAAGGCCAAAGGGACACTGGAATGCAGTTTCCCTTTTCCCAGCTGTTTTCACAAAATTCAGTGGGAGACTGCCGTGTTCTGGGTGTCTGTGTCCACTCTAAATTCCTGTGCTGAGATCCCATCACTCAGTCCAGTCTTTTAAGACTCTCAGCACAGATCTGATCTTACACTGTGAATTAGCAGGTGGGACTCTGAGGAGGTCACGAGGGAGAAACCAACTGGAAAGAAAGGGACCCTATAGTGGTAGCTCGCCCCTGTGCCCTGCAAGTGCACACACAGCAAGAAGATGCCACCCATGGAGCAGGAAGCTTTCGTGGTGGACTTCCCAGCCTCTTGGACTGTCGGTTGAAAAGCTACCCCATCTCTGGTACTGTTGTAGCAGCCCCAGCAGACTAACATATAGACTTAATCTGTTTAGTCAGGAAGAGTTTTACCTAATGAATGATGATGAGATGCTAGCAAACAGACATGAAAATATCGTAATCTCCACAGCCCAGCTAAAACTGAGCCATAACCTACACATTGAAAAAGAGTGCTTTATTCTATCATGTAGTAGCAGAAATCTAACCATCAGAAGAAAAAGTGTTTGGAGAGAGAAGTTTATTTCAAGAACTGCTGTTCAGAAAAGAAAATGACAATTCAAACTGACAGTTCAATAAGCACATTGGAATTGGATTCACTGAAGATAGAGTGCTCATCATTTGCCCTTGTTTCAGGAAAGTCACTTAGATTTTTAAAGACAACTCTTTTAGGAAATTTGAAATGTATCATCAACTGGTCTTTAATTCAGTCTTCTAAGACTCTCCACTCAACTTAAACCTGACCTTACACTATAGGTTATTGTTCAGCTAAAAACCTTCCTTGCAGAGGGGACCAAAACCAAGTGATACCACTTTTAGTATCTCCCAATACCATAGCTATCTAACCATAACACCTTTGAAAACTCATAGTCTATGGTAAAAGACACCATGTTGATAACAATTGCATTATTAAATAATTATCTTTCATTTTCAAAAGTCTCTAATAAATGAAGGGAATTGTTAAAGGAGGTGAAAAATAGTTCATTTTTCATGCGAGGCATGGTGGTACATGCCTTGTAATCCTAATGACTTCGGAGCCTGAGGCAGGAGGATGGCAAGTTTGAGGTCATTCTGGTAAGTCAGCAAAACTCTATCTCAAAATTAAAAACTAAAACAAGGGCTGGGGATACAGCTAGATAGCAGAGCGCCCCTGGGTTCAATTTTCAGTACAACAACAAAAAGTGTTTACTTTTCAATTAAGCAAGACAGTAGCTTGTATTAAAACCTTCCAGAACCTTCCAGAACAAATGTTTCTCACCATATATTTCTAATGTATGATATAAAGATGTATAAAACACTTACAGCTAACCTTAGGATGGTAAATTTTTACAGCATAATACTTTGTAATATATCTAAAAACAAAATATTTTATCAATGACAAAAATAATTTTCAAAGGAAAATTCCTAAAATAGAAATTTAAGTAAAATTTATTGTTCTTGCTCAGTACTTCATATAAGAAAACCCAACACATTTCACAATTAAAATAGCATTTAAATATTTTCCATAAGGAAAAGTTATTTCCAGTTTGAAAAGCCACCCTTGGAAGTGTAATGTCTAAATATATTTAATCAGGAAAAATGATTTAAAAGTTCAGGGAATAGCTAAAATGTTGTGTTTTTAGCAATTCTGTAATGCTAATCAAATCCTAATGTAATCGAACCCTTCCAAACTAGAATCTGCTTTATTATCTTATCTCAACAAAGATGAGCCTAATATAGCTATATAAACAATGCAAGTACTGCAGCTGTGGGGGGCTCCCTACAGCATCCAATGGGGCTTTTCCCATCACACCCGTCATGTCCCCGTGACCTGCACCTTGGTTCTTTACAATATCCCCACCCACCTGGCCCAGGAAGCACCCTCCAGCTCTGCAGTCTGGTTGGGACGAATGTCCCATGTGTTCCCTTCTCTCTGACCTTGCTTCTGTCACCTTATGGCACCATGTGCCTTCCAAGGGGGTGGATCTTTGAAGGCAACACCTCTCTTCCATGTCTTTACACCTCATATTTTGGTAGTAGTGATGACAGGAGAATCTGACTTTTCTTGAATCAGCTTTGAATAAATAATCAGTGGAAAGAGAAGGCTAATTAGGAGATGCCATTTAAATACCTAAATATTGACCTAATCCTTGACATAGATGCATAAAGAAAACAGGGAAAGCATGGTTTTGAATATCTATTTCCACTGAAATGGGAATACCAGAATTCAGAGGCAGAGAGCTGGTAATGCATTATATCCACGAGAAGCAGTTTGCTGTGGGGAGTCACCTACTGAACAGTAGGTTCATATTTAGTAGGAATTCTTAGCGTCCAAGGGGTCTGCCTGACACATTGCTGTGTGTGTCTGAGTGGGTGTAAGCTGCCACAAGGGAGAGTGGGAACGTGTCTCAGCCACTGACTGGTGACAGGTGAGCCACGTCACTCTAGGGTGGTGGGTGTCAAGTGCACTTGGGTAAAGTGAGCATCTGAGATGAAGTGCAAAGAAAAATCGAAAAGTCAGTGATTAGTGGTTTTGTGTTTGAGGGATAATTAAAAAATTTTAATTCTGAGGAATTCAGGGTAGTAGTATAATGTCCCCGAGGAAGTAAGAGGGCACAGGGAGCGGGATCAGTGGAGAGTTAAAAAGGAGTTGATGGAACAGAAATAACTACGGCTGATAGGAATAAGAAAAGCATTTGAAATAATGGTTTTCTGTGTGTGTGTGCATGTGTGTGCCCAGACAGGACATATTAATTATGAATTGGTCATTGAGGTGTATGCCCTATGATTTGATTATCCGATATGCATAAAGCAAAGTTAGTCTTCTTCATTGTCTCAATTAATTAATTCAATATTGATAAAATACTTTAACTTTTAATGCTAATTTTATGTATGAGTCATCACCTGTGTTTTGCTAGGATTTCACTGAATTATATGAGAATATTTCAATTTATTAATAACACACACAGAAAGTACTGCACATCGGTAACCTGCCAGGGAAGAGCAGAAGCTTCAGGATACCGCGTGCAACTGACCTAGTAAAGCAAGACACTGAATTACCCTTGACTGTCTAAAAAGCTACCAGTGGAATACACAACTGGCTATCAGATCCTCAGCTTCCCCTTGGGTCTTGCCATCTGGACGCCACAGTGACACTCCACATCCAGCTTACTGCAAGTCTACTTCTTCAGTTTCCCCAGGCATGCTCACCTCCTGTCCTTTCTCCATTTTCTCTCTCAGTGGATACAGAACTGTTCCGAGTGCCCAAGCTAGAGCCTCATCCACATGCCTGGTCCTGCCTCCTCAATCATGAAATCAATTAGTAATCCAGTTCATAGAGTTTGAAACTTTGCCTTTGATTCAACTTAGATTCATCTCTCATTTGACTCTGAACAAATTTCCTGAGCACTTCATTTATGCCACGCGGTGTGCTCAAGATTGGAAAGGCGATCCCAATCCCTGCCTCTTGGGGTTTGGGATCCAGGAAGGAAACAGGCATCACTTGATGTCCCACAAACAGAATTAAAGTTGCAACCGAAGGAGAAACAGTACCTAAGTGAGCCCTTTGGTACCATCAGGAGGCAAAGAAAATCAGATGAGAGAGTGAGGGGACTTATCCTGAATCCTGCCCTTTCCTGACAACCCCTATGGCATCACAGCCAGGACAGACAAGCGCCAAACCAGCAGAAACACTTCAGCACATCTGAGCTCCCCAAAATAAATGCGGTATTTAGAAGAGCAAAGGGGTCACATGATATGCCGCTTTGCTGCTAAAATAAGGCCTCGCATTAAGTTTTGTGGCTCCTTGCTTCTTTACAGTTGCCACCATATGAGGTGTTCTGTGCCCTCCTGGGAGCTGCTCCCTGTCCATACTCAGCTCAGCTCTTGCTAACCTTGGCAAGCCAGCCTTCCAGTCTAAGGTCTCCACCAACAACAGCTCCTCTGGCACCCCCCTCAAAGCTCCTCTCACTACCCACAGCACAACAGCACCAGGACCCACTAATTTTTCTCAAATCTGGAGTCTTGCTTGAAAATCACTCATACACAGCTTTTGTAATTGAAAAAATTTATAGTCAGTGGATAATTAATTCACACTCGAGTTCCATCAATCAATTGCATAACCATGAGTCCGACACTCAGTTCTGAAAGATTTCTATCTGTACATTAGGACAGCAGTGCACACTTCATAGTGTTACTAAAATCACTTCATAGCCTAATTTAGGTATGCTTTGAAGTGAGTTGTAAAGAAATTGTTTCATTGTTATTTTATTATTTTACATTTTCTGCTAAATTTTATTAACTTTAATTTCTCCAACTACATGTAGCTGGCTGAGAGGAAGGACTGACTTGCTCTGGCTTTCCATGTTCTCCTCTAAAGTGAAGACAGCAGTCCCGGCAAGTCAGGATCTGAGGGGTAAGTGGCAAATATGCCTGTGAGCCTGGTATGGGTTCAACACGTGGAATGCACTGTGCACCCTGGCTTCCCCTTTCCTCCCCTCTCCCCCCATCTGCATTCTCTGGAGGGCCTTCATCAGACATTTGCACCAACGGTGGGGATCCGTCTATCCCAAGGGAGTTCTGTCTCTTCTCTGACTCTTCAGAAACAGGAATGTCCCCAAAAATCCACCACAAAAATGCATCTGCCCCAAAGCAGTTCTTTTAAGTAGGAGCTGACCTACAGCAGCAATAATTAAATATTAAAGCTAGTATTGTCCCTTTATGTAAAATTATCAATAAGAACCATTCATCTTTCAACACTATGTATCTATTTTTTAAATACCTATTCATGTCTGCAAAATAAACATAAGTTGAAAGTACTAAGAAGCATAGATCTTTAGAACACTGTCCTAACATTTTCACTTTTTCAACGTATTTGCCATTTTCTAGTGTTATAATTTACTCAACGAGTACGTGCATGGTTTATTTTCTCCCTCTCCACCTCATGGCAATGTAAGAATTTGTGGGACTGACTCAATGTCACATTTGGCTGCACTGATGGGCTTGTATCCTGGACCTTCCCTTTCCCAAAACTTCAGGCTTAACAAGAATAGGGTTCTAAGGATTGGTTTTCAGGTCGCTATTTTAAACACTTTTTTGGAAATTGAACAGAAGCCAACTCTTGCAACACTGGAAAAAAAAAGTTTTGCTATTGAAGAGGGGAAAAGAAAAATTACACTCAGGAAAGACTGTGGTCAAACATCGCCTAAGAGCAGCCAGCGGTTCTAGGAAGAGCGCGTCCTTGCTGGGTAAGAGGCTCCAACTGGCTGGATTTTGCCAAGTTAGTGATGGACTTCTGCATTTCATGCTTTCAACACTCACACTCCAGCTGCGCAAGTCACAGCTCAGCCAGAAACACCAGCAAAGCAAAGAACCCCACAGACCTGCCGGATAGCGCGTCCCCCCTTGCAGACGAGTGGGACTATGGAGATCAAGAAAGGAGACTCAGAAATAGGACTGATATCTCCATTTTTCACAATTAAAAAAGCTGATCCTAGAGAAATGCTTGTGTTACCATATGAGGTGTTAATTTACATGCACTATACTTGAAATTCTCAATTTAAATAATGTTAAACATAATGTGGTATCCTGGATTCATCCTGAAACATTAAAAAGAGAATCCATCCATGATGAATCCCAAAACCCCAAAATAAGGCCTGGAGTTACTGAGTGGTGGAGTTCCATGCTGGTGGTGTCTTCCTTGGGCTGGGGGGCCATGCTCACACAAGGCGGTAATGCTAGGGGAAGATGGATGCAGATATGCTCACTCTGTACTGTCCACGCAACTTTTCTGTAATTTGAAAATAACTGTGATCTAAGAAGTTTATGTGAACATGAGGAAAAATAAATGTGACCGAGATTTTACAATAATTATTGGTAAGAGGGCTGGGATTGTGGCTCAGCGGTAGAGCGCTTGCCTTGCATGCGTGAGGCCCTGGGTTCGATCCTCAGCACCACATACAAAGCAATAAAATAAAGACATTGTGTCCATCAACAATTAAAAAAAATATTAAAAAAATAATAATAATAATTATTGGTAAGATAAAAAATGGGCAATCTTTCCATTTCTATTTTTTTGGATTATTCTGGTTTTCATCAGTGTTTTACTGTTATAATTGAGATAACTATAAAAATGTTATCAACAAAAATGATTGACAATAAAAATAACCAAAAAACCCAATTTTGGCTTTATTATCTAAAATTCACATATTTCCAATAGCTCTTAAATTTCTTATTGACTAACAAGGGAGGAAATGCAAAAGTTACTTGATTTACTGAGCAACAACTATTTTAGTTCAGTAGCAACCTATTTGAAATTCATTTTCTTAATGAAGTCTGAAGATCTTTATCTTTAGGATCTTAAAATGAATAAAATTGCCCTTAGGTGAGCATTCAAGACCCAGATCATCAAAACTCAATTTGTACAGAAATTATATTATGTAACGTTTCTGAAGCCAATTTCTTTTATATTTTTTTGAATTGGGAATATCTCCAAACACTTTTATGGGTTCAACAGTGAATTACTGGCTAAGATGAGCTACTTGGGCAATTTTTTTTTGAATCCTGGATTTCCCCACATTTCTGTTTGTGATACTGTAATCAGAATGATCGTTTGAAGTACATTAAGCTTAATAAAACTTTAATTTGAAACACAGAATAATTAAGAAAAACAAAATTCAAGCCAAAATGCTAAGCTTTAAAATTAAATAAAAGCAGTGTTTGCCCTTGGGAAGACCAGGAGGATGGGCATGTGGGCTGACGGTCACATCCCTCCCTTTACCTACTGTTTCATAAACTTCCAATAGAAATGTCAGTGGTTCTAAAAAAAATATGTTGACAGTTGATAAATAAGGTTATAAGTGAACACCCTGAAAGTCAAAGGGACAACCCACACTTAGTCTTAAAGAAATCAGAAGAACTAGAATGGAAACAAAATAAAAAAGGAGCAAGGGTTTACACTGCATGTGTCTTCTCAATTCCAAAACAAGACCCTACTGAACAACCAACCAAAAGTCCTCGTATTTTGGACATTTTTCTTGGACACAAAGACACTGATTCTGGACTGGTGATTCTTCTGCAAAAGCTTAGCATGTGGGACAAAGCACGTGAAGTACTTTGACAAGTGACAGCAGCTTTCACCTCTCCCTGAGTGTCTTACCTTCAAAGCCGCCACCTTGGCTCTCTGAATGTTAGAAAAAGTTGAAGGTAAATCATGGTAATAGTGACCATGACTGCATCTGGGCTATGGAAATTGGGGTCACTTTTTGTTCACTTTGTTGGAGTCTTCTGTTATTCTCCAAACTTGCTACAAATTGCAAGTTATTTGGGGGGGGGGACCACAACATTTTATCAGCCTACGATTTGGGGATGCCAAAAAAAACACAAGTATGTAAAAATATGCAAATGAAGGAAATTTTAAAATACTAATACAAGGTATTTTGGCAAAGTGTGACTCAGGAAGCTATTTATTTTTAAATTTATTATTCTTTTCTTCTTAAATCTGTAGGAATGAGTGTATGTCCTCTTTAGAATGGTAAATTTAGAAGCAGTGAAATGGTAGCAGAGAAGATTAAAAATGAATGAGGAATTCTGACCTTACTAGATATTGAAGCCCATTATGATATGAAATTATTCAACATAGTTTATTCATAGCAGATAAATAGAATAATAAATCAATGATAAAAATCAAAGTCTCAAATAGTTTCAATTATACACGAGGAACTGAACATAATCCAGTAACTTTCCCAACACAAAGGAATTAAAAAGAATCATTTAATACATTCAGCTGAGGTAGCAGTCTGAAAGAGAAAAGGGAGAAGAAAGGAGGAAGTTAAGGCCAGCATGAGATGATTCACCAAAATAAACACCACAAGGATTAATGTGTTAAAACCAAACAAAACACTGAACTATGAACAAGTCGCAGGAGCAGGAAATAGAGGAAACCCAAGAGATCATGGACACATACACATTTAGCTTTTAGCTTTTACAGAAAATCAAAAGGAACAGATGACCCCTTTAACAGAGATGCAGAATCTCTGTATAAGTTAAGAGAGCAGCAGAATTCCATGACAATATTTATGTCAAAGTTTTGATAAACAATGTCTCATTCAAGTTTGTACAAAACCATCAAATACAAGGGCAATGGGAAATTAGAAATAAAAATTAGAAAAAGATCCAGTTAGAAGTAATGAAAATACAGAGAAAGAGATTCATTATTACTAGTAAATAAACAACTCATTAAAATAAATTTGAGATGCTATATTACAACAACTGAATTAGCCAAAATAAATGTTTAAAGACACAATGCCAGCAAGAACATGGGAAATTGGTACAGTGCATTTTTGTATGTATATATTTATAATTCATTCTGGAAACACTAGGACAATAAGTAGCATTTCCAGTCTGTTTAGCTCAGAAATTCATGATGTGGAATTTATACGGAATATATAATTCCTCAGAAATGAAAGGTATGCAGAAAAATTTCACATGTTCTATTATAGCAAAGAAATGAAAATGATTGATAAAATTATGCAATTGAATACAGATGTGAGATGACTAAAAATACGTGAAATGCTTGTAAAAGTGAAAATAAAAACATCGATCATAGCATTACATGCTATTATTGCAAATTATGTAGAAAATGCAGGTGATAAAATGCAAAATATAAAAATAAGATGTTAAAATGAGTGTTTTATAGTTAAAAAGTTTAAAACCAATTGTTTCTAATAAATAGCCCAAAGATATGCTAATGAGATACAAAAATGGAATTATATGAGATGAGGAAGACTTGTTTGTAAATATGGCACATGATTAAAAACTAGGTTTCCAGGCAGGGCTCCAGCGTGTGTGCAGGGCACCCGTCCTCCCTCTCCCGGGTCACACGCTTCTCTTCAGAAGTAACGTACACATACAAGAGGACACCCGCTCTGGAGCCCAGAGAGCTGCTCTGAAGGGGAGATGAAATCGGGTGAAAAGCCTATCCAGGTGCACACCTGCCTGGCACCTTCCAGGTGCTCAAATGTGTACCCTAATACAAAAAGGAAACAATGATCTGTGAAATCGTAATGTGAATAAACCCAATACACAGACTTTGCACCGTCTTGGAAATGAAGGAACTAGAATAGATCACCTTGATAGGTCTTTCAACTCTGTGAATCTCAGTGGCATGGGAGGAATGTGCAGCGCGGCAGAAGTCACCGAAGAGGCATGACTGCACACGCGCGCATCTGCTGGAGAAGTCCACGCAAGGAGAGGAGGGTCTTTCACCTCAGCGCGCGCGTGCGTGTGTGCGGCTAGGAGAGCGTCCCTCTCAAAGGAAACAGGGAACAAGCACACACAGGGGTGCCCAGCAAGCCCCTTGCTGGGGCTCACGCACGGAACACCACCGACTCCTGGAGACGCAGGTGGACGGTCTGCTTTTGCAGGAACGTGGTGCAGCGTCGCTGTGCTGGTGCAGCGATGAGTGCACCACGCACGGGAGAAGACGCCTACCTCCCTGGGCCTCCTGCGTGCTCGCCACGCGGTGCGGAGGCAGCGCACTGGAAGGATGCTTCCACCCACACAGCGCGCCCATTGGAGGACCCGCGGCTGTGCCTCCTAGGACAGTCGCGGTGCTGGTGCTCTGTCCCCAAGCCCTCCGGCTTAGATGGCCAAGTTCATGGTCTGGAGGTTTAGAGAGGCTACGCGCACCTGCCGCTCTGCAAGCGGAATGCTTTCTCTGCACCTGTGAGCACCTACCTGTGTCCTCGGGCCCCTCGGCTGCACGCCTGTTCCTGGCGCCGGGACGGGAGTGGCTCTCCCCCAGGGCTGCTGCTCCAAAGATCCCCTGTGAACAAAGAAGCGGGGTTACTGGCCGCGCAGCGGTGCGGGGATGGGGGCGGCGGGCCGGGCGCAAGACTCACTTTCAGTCCCGCGGGGGCCGCGGCGGCCGCAGCTGGGGCCTGGGGCGGGGCGGACGGTGGCGCGCGGAGGCCCTGAATCTCCGCGCGGAGGCCCTCCAGGTCCGCTTGCAGGGCGGCCACGCGGTAGAAAGACACCAGCGTGAGGCCACTGGACAGGAGGGCCAGCAGCAAGGTCACGGCCAGCAGCTTTGCATCTCTGGAGAATCGGACCGAGGGGCTTTCCTTCTGTGGGAGGAGGAGAACACACTCCAGTTTCATTTCTCCCCCTTTCTCGAGGCAAGAAGGGCGTGCGTGCACCCACTCTGTGGAGGCATCCATTCCCTGACTTGCACTTTGAAGGCTGGGCCTTTAGAATGAGTGACCACAGAGGACGGATCATTTCCTGTTATCTGTGCGCCTCGCCTCGCCTCGAGGTCCCGCATTTACTGCATGGCAGCCCCGGGCTCTCCCCCTCCTGAGTGCTCTCCTGATTTTCTTCTTTCTCTCCTTGTGCATCTTTGCCCCTCCTGGGCCTTGGCTTTACTGGCGTTTGCCCTTCTGTGGATTGCTCAATCTGTCTTCCTCATTTCACTTTCAGTTTTTGTAAGAATTTGAATGCCATCTCAAAGCACTCATGGCTCGAGGAGATTTGAGGCCTCTTCAGCCTACTGAGCAGACTAGGGAGTTTAAGCTGGGGCTCTGGGAAGAGAAAGCTTAAGACCAGAGCAGACTGAAGGAGATCACCCTCAAGCTTTAGGGGAGAATAGGGTCCACTTGGAAGCACATGGCTTCTGAGGAAAAGGCAAGGGAACATTGAAAGCTTATGCTGGCATAATGACAATAATTAATGGGAAGGTTGGATAAGCCAAGTGCTTTAGCGCTGAATGGTGTTTAGCTGGAGGGTGATTTATGAACAGTCTCCAAGGAGGAAACAAATGGAGAATCCTTAAAGGAGACATGGAAGTCCACTGGGGATTGTTCTTGTTATCTTAACCATGCAATGGAATGAATGTGACGCAGCTTCTAAATAAATTGAGTAGATACGGGATTTCTTTAAACTTGGGGATACATTTTCTGGGAAGGATGCATCTATCATCTGTTTCCTTCCCAGACTGGCTGCAAGTGAGCCAATTGCACCTCCCCTTTGCCACAGGGACTTCTGAAGACTCAGTCCCTGCTCACTCTGAGATTCCCTTTGTCTCCAGCTCCAAACTCCTCATTCCCACCATTGACTGCACCCACATAGTCAATCTGCAGTTCCCATTTGACCCTGCCTGTCCAACAGGTATGGACATCCAATGTCCGGAATCAACCCAGTCGCTTCATCTGGAGGTGACTTGGGGTGCTGCAAGGAATGTTCACTCGGCTGGACCTCGCCTGGTCTTGATGGCCGATTCCTGCGTCAGCACCAGTTCCTGACTGCTTTGCCCCAGCATCTAAGTGTTGGTTCATCTTGCAACAAAGTTACTGAGCACATAGCAAGCCTGGGTGGGCACTACTCCATGTGCTCAGACTACTGAGCAGTAGCTTTGTCTCTCAGCCACCTCTCCTTACAGCCTTAGTAAGTTTACAGAAGTGATATAGCATAAAGGCCAGTACTCTAGGGACAAGCTTCCAGGATTCTAATCTTGCTTCTACCCTCGCCCTCCTCAAGAAATTCATGGAAGTTTGGTGCAATTTAATTTCCTCCTCTGTAAAATGGGATGGAGATAGAAACTGTCCCTGAGGTATGGAACAAGGCTTGCAGGAAGGTGCTAACAAAATACATTTAAAATACTACTTTTTTTTAAAAATTCACTACCATGTGTTATATGGAAAGGAATGACATATTGAGACTGGTCTAGTACTGCAGGAGGTATTTTTATACAGTTGCCTCTGTAATATCTATAGGAATGTATCCAGCAAGCACCTGCTGAGAATAGGTGCATCTTCACCTTCACCAAGTGACACACAGTACCCTCTGATAAGTTCCCATTTCCTCATTGTCTCACCACCAGTGAGGTGATCAGGCTATCCCTCTTACCCATTGGGATTGTTATTTTTTTCCCTCTGCTTTTTAAACGTCTTGTCTATAAAACTCCCAGGGACTGTCCTATCCAACAGGCAGACACAAAGTGGCCTGGATCAAGCCAGAGTCATTTGGTCATGAGCGTGTGGTGGATGGCATGCTGCAAGGCAAGCCTCCGTCATTCCAGTGCTGCCTGGCCAGGACAGCCCCTTCCTAGACCAGCACCTGTCCTTTCCCCCAAGCAAGCCGCTCTCTAATTTCTCAGGTGGGAGTCTTGTTCTGTAAGTACATGTGTAAGGTCTTGCGTCAGACATCACACAACAGTTTTTCTGTCACAGTCCCTGCTGCAGGTAGAGCAGGGTGAGGTATCCTGGACAACCTTGCAATGATAAACAGAGTTAGTTTGGGGAGGTCCAAAGCCCTCCATGCTGGCAAGGAACAGAGAGCACTCATTTGGTGTGTGCTAACATTACCTAAATGCATAGAGAAATCAAAGGCTTCCAGGCAAAGTGGGAACCCAATGATCTTTACTTTCATCCAGACACCCCAGAGACTCCATTTCCCTGTGAGCTGACATTCCTCCACTTACAGGTCCCCTCTCCATGTGCTTGGGTAAAAGCTATTAAGTGGAGTGCTGCAGCTGCTTTAGAGAATGACCTCTGCCGTCACTGCTCTGCAGGGCAGTGGCCTTCATGCTGACCTCTGCAAGACAGGGTCCCTGGTCAGTCTATGTTCGGGCCATTCTGAAACAAGTGCCTGCTGGTTGGTTGATGCTGAGGGTGACACCGTGCAAAGAGGGGCTACTACTTCTTCCAGAGAAGGTGGCCAGCGGCCTGTGTGACCCAGAGGGGCAAGCAGGCATTGCCATCTGCATGTCCTCCTCAGGGGTCACACAATTAGATCTTCTCCAAAACCAGTTAGAAATCTAAATGGCATCTATGGCTCTAGGATTTCTTATCTTATGAACAAAAGGAAGTTATTACTCCATAAATCAAAGATCTGTTTCCTGTAGAGGAAATGGTTTGATAATTTAACCGAAATTCTGTTAAACAAAGAGCACATTCGTTTTCACTGAACAACACAGCCCATGTCTACCCAGGGAGGAAAGCCACTGTACCTGAGCCACAGACCTGGGTCCAGTGCCCACTGTCAGCATCCACCCACTGTCACTCTGTAGTATGGGCAATATACTCAATGTAACAAACCAGTCAAGGTACCATGGCCTTGGACTTGTCCAAATTGTCCCGTGCACTCAGGAGTGGGCAGGTAGGAATGAAAAGAATACATGTTATCAGTTTATCCAAGAGGCAGAACCACAGGACAAAATGAACATTCAATCTCTGACAACTTGCTTTTTACATTGACAGCTTCAAAAATATTCAAAAAACTGAATTATAAATTTCTGTCTAAGAGAACTATGAAGAATTAGTAGGTCCGGCAGATCTCTTCCATTCTACTTTCACTGAGGAGAAAGCGTCTGCTGTGAGGGCTCAGGCCACCCAGGCACAGAGACCACAGCTCTTCTAGGTGGGAGGACGGGCCTGCAAATACAGCTCAGCTGCTGACCAAAAGGGCTCAGGCACAGAAAACGATCTGATGAAAATGATTATGTAATTTTGAACAAAAAATCATGGGTTTTTTGTTGCTTTTTGGGGGGAGGGTAGGAAAAACATTGCAGCCAGTGGCTCTTCCACTTTTACCTAAATGTGACTTAGAAGGATAAGTCACATTTACGCTAATCCCTCTGTACAGTTTAACCATGAAGTGGTGTGCATTATTTTATATAGATGGCTCCAGACATTTCTTTTACCAAAGGGTGACGTGGCTAGGATGCTCACTTCCATTTCCTAATAATTATTCTATAAAAAGGCATGTACATACACTTATTAGGGCTGAATTTTTGTCACTACTGGGAAAATAATCTACTTTTCTAAAAACTTGAACCCAAGAGTTGGCTCTTTTAGCTCTCTTTGTGGCTAAGCCCACTTTCTCTTTGTTGTGCAATTGCTTTTGGATTTAATGTCCATGAATCACAGTGGATTCTAAAGAAATCTGTTTATTTCAACACTGTTTTCAATTAGAGTATAATTTAATTGGTCACTCTTCACCATAAAGACAAGAGTGTTTTCGTTAATATGGAGATGAACCTGTCAGTTGATGTGATCACATTCATGAGTGAGTTTTTCTGCTTTCCAAACACAGACAGACTGCACATTGACATACAGAGGCGAGTACCACCAGGTCGGGGTGGATCATCCCAAAACACTGGGAGAAGTGATCAATTAGTTCTGCCCATGCAGGAAACATTATTTATGAATTTCCCTCTGCTTTTAAAAATTGATAAAACAGATTTATTTATTTGAAATTTTGCTTATTAAATGTCAGAAGTGAACGGAGGGATGAGGAGTCATGGACTCTGAGGGTAGAGAGTCCACATTTCCAGTGTAGTTTCATCATCCTAACAGTCTTGTTCTGGGCCCAAATCCAGGGACTGGTTTTGTTCTGCTGTGCATCTTTGCAGGATGCCAACGCGGTCCTACAATGGGGAACCTCACCCTTGAAATCCACTGCGTCCATTGCACTGTCGGTTACCAAGCCTGGGAGGATGAGCAGAGCTCGCTGCTACATGAGATGTCCTCCTGGCAGCTCCTCATTTTTTAAGAAGAGTCACAGGAAGAAGACACTCAGTCCACTGGACATGCACATCTGTATGTCCCATCCTAGCACTGCAGAGGCCGTCCTGCAGCTGCTGTAATGTCCAGGCTGACATGCTGGGGCCAGGAGAGCAGGATCCTGGAAGCACCCTGCTCTGCTGCTGAATTAATCAACTTTTTGTATCCTACTTTTGGATCCTATTTTTTCCCTGTTGCTTCAGCCAACATGACACAAGATGACAATAATGTATCCAACGACATTTCAGCTAATCCTGCTAGTTTGAGAATTGTATTTCTAACACCAAAGAACTTTGCATCACAGAATTTTGTATATTCTTTCAGAAATTTTCCAAATGTCCACATTTTTAAAAGTACAATATGGAGATAAAAGGTCAGGAACCATAGGCTAGAAAAACTAATTCATTTCTTAAGGCTTATTTCCAGTTTTACCATAAAGCCATCTTTGATAAATGGTTTAATAATGTTAGGAAACATGAGAAAACATCTTTTAAACTGCTATTATGTCAAGATCTCTTTGATGAATCTGTCTTTTCTATGTAGAACCATAATATATCTAGATGCCTCATTTAGAAGGGAGTTTATAAACCCAGAAGTGTGGTGCTCCATCTAAGAATGAAATAGTCTCAAACTAAAGAGAAACCAGGGAGGACCACACAGTTTGAAAAAAATGGAGCAGGAATGTGCAGGAACACTTTGTTCTCCTCCACTACTAAGTGAAGTGTGAGTTGTCTCTTTTCTGAGCCAAGAGCAACTGGGTGTCAGTGAGGCTTTGGGCTCTCTTTGGCTCTAGGAAGAGAAAAAGGATGAGAGTTTTTTCCTTTGCTATAAAAATTGACAGGACTATTTCTGAGATCACAGTCTCTGTGGGTTTTTGATAGAATGAGCAGAAATCTGTGGACCACCATCAGCCTCACATTAAGTGCCACTTCCAGTAGCCTCCCAGAGTCTGCAAGAGAAACAAATGCTTGGGGCTAGTCCTCTGTGGCCCTCCCGGGGCTGGGAGACCTCAGGAAGGGCTCCCAGGAAACAAAAGCCACCATCAGTAGACCAGAAGTTCCTTGCTGGCTCACTGCTGGCTCCCACAGTTGAGGACTTGACTTCCTACACCGGAGCCTGGACTGCATCGCTGCTGAGCAGATGCTTCTGAGACCCATCTTCCTAGGAAGAGAGCTTGGAGCAAGCAACATGTGACAGAGGTTGCCTGCTTTCTAAGGATGTGTAGACAACTTGAAGATGCAACAGCAGGACAATTTTAGGAGCTAAATAATTGTTCAATTAAACAGTTTAATAATTTCAAACTTGAGGGAACGAGTGGAAGAAAAACCTCAAATAGAGTGTTTTACACTTGACGTGCAAAATATAGGAAATGTAAAAGGAGGTGGCATAGATTAGAAAGAGGCAATGCCAAAGAATCTTGTAGAAAAAAGCCTCTGGACCTAGCATATCAAAACTTGTGAAATACATCTAAAGCTTTTTGATGAGGAAAAATAGCTAAAATTGAATATTTTAGAAAAGGAGAATAGAAAATGATGTACTGAGCTCACAGTTCGTGAAGTCCTAAAAAGTTGTGAAAGTAAATTAAGGTTAAAGATAAAAGAATTTAGCAGGTGTGACCCGGCTTTCTTAAATACTCCTAGACTGCTTCCCTGAGACCCCAGTAGGAAAGTTGGTCTAGCTCACAAGGTGATCAGAAGACAGGCGGCGAGCCACCAGGCATCTGACTCAACACCCAGCACTACTGCAACACGTGGGTGAGGTTACTGTGACCCTCCAGCCAGCGTGGCTGCCAGAGGCACACAGCCACCTGAGCCCAGGAGGTGGACCATCGGAGACCCACCCAGAAACCATAGCATCACAAACAATCGTCACCACCACGACAAGCCACTCAACTAGGATGATGTGTTACCAGAGTAGATGACTGTACGTCGCACTCAGTATTTACAATTTCATAAAATAGAAATCATTATGATAAAACTCAGCAATGAAACAAAACACTTCACCAAAAGACAGGACACATGCGTTATAGCAAAGAATGCTCATTTTAAAAGCACCATAGCATTGAAAACAAAGCTACCGTAAAAACACAATGACATCCAAAGGAAGTAGATACTCATCTGAAGAAATCATGAATAGTCCAGGCTATGAAATGCAATGATAATTGTTAACTAAGATTAGAGCTTGATAATTATTAATTTCGCTAATCAGGAGGTGCTATGTTTGGACATGATTTGTCCTCTGAGGGGTCATGTGTTGGGAGCCTGGTCCTCAGTGGTGATGTGGGAGGTGATGAGGCCTTTAAGAGGTGGGCCTAAGGGGAAGTCCTTAGGTCATTGGGGATGCCCTCAGAAGGCATTAAGGTAGCTCTCCAGGACATCCAGGTAGCCCTGTTGAGAGCGAGCAGTCCTAAGAGTGAGCCTGAACCCTCTCTGGCTTCCTTTCTGGTGATGTCATCTCTTGCCCTTGCATGCACTCCTGCCACTGTGGGCCATCCACCCTGAGGCCTCTACCAGGGCCAATCAGATGCCTGTGAACCTTCAGAGCTAGGAGAGTAAACAAATCTCTCTTCTTCATAAGATCACTGAGCCTCAGGTATTTTGCTATGGTAATGGAAAACATACTAATACACGTCACGGGCAACAGGTACTCTTCAAAGTTAATAAATAAGAGAGTTGTTTTAGAAACCAATCTAGAACAACTGACAACATTGAAGCACATTCACACTTCATCTCAAGAGCCTTATGGATGAGAATCTACCCATGGAAGGGGGAGAATAGAAGAGGATAAATATATATAGAGAGAGAGTGTATATATTCTCTCAAGTAAAATTAAATTCCATTTTGTTTTGTCCTCTATCAGTAGACAAAGACTTATTTTCCTTCTACTAAAATAAAACACTAGAGACATTTTTTCTCAAATGGTCTCATTACTAAGTCTGATTACAAAAATGTAACTTTATGTAAAATTTATGAAAGGTGTTTTAAAAACTTGTAGACATTCATAAAATGTGTGATATAGGAGTTAGAAAAATTCATAATCAATTCATAATAGTAAATTAGTTCTGAATTTACTGAATTTAAAATGAACTGGCTGAATTTTTTTGTCTTTTCCTTTTAAATACAAGTCTCTTTGTTCTATCAGTAGTAAAAAAACAGAGGGGGTGATTTCCAGAATTTTAGCCAAAAGCATAATCTGTTATCTCATGGCTACAGCTGTTTACATATTTTAACTGGAATAATGAGCTTCTAACAATTTCAAAAATCAAACACATCAGACTCTTGATATTTCCACACTTAGGATACCAGTACAAAAATTCATGTGAAATTCTCATCATGTATTATTCACAATATTAGCAATAATAAACCAAAGATAAAAGGTCAAACAAAGTAAATGTAAACCGTACCTTCCAGTGACTATTACAATCCTTCAACATTTATAGTATTAATTTAAATCCTTTACCATAGACATTTTTGAATCTTTAAATTGTGGCAAAATGCACTTACACAAAATTTACTATCTCAACCATTTCTAAAATAATTCTTAAATTTCTTTTTAATGTCATTGACTTATGAATCTATGATCCTCTCCTGCTCCAGATGAGGCTCCTATTTCATCTTGTAAAGCTCTACAGGTCAGGTATTTTGCAGCTCAAAGAGGAAACACATTGTTATGGCTCAAGTATGGATTGTTCCCACCAAAACTCCTGTTGAAGATTGATCCCCAGTGTAATGGTGTTGAAAGGGGTTGAATCTTTAAGAGGTAATAAGGTCTTAAAGGGAGATTCATGCCTTTCTTGTAGGAATGAGTTCTTGCTCCAGCGGGACTAAGTAGAGGCCAGTGCCATGCTCTTGAACTTCCAGAACCATGGGCCAAAATAGACTTCTTTTCCTTATAAGTTATCTAGTCTCAGGTATTCTGTAATAGCAATAGAAAATATATATTAGATGATGAAACACTTATCATCTAAGGTTGATGGATCAGAATGTGTGCTATGGTCTGAATGAGACTGCCTAAAGCATTGTTGGAAACTTACTTCTCGATGCAACATTGGCAGAAGAAAGCATTAGCAGATTTGAGGATGGATTGATAGAGGCAATGCAATTTGAAACTAAGAGAGAGAAAAAAGTGAAGATGAGAACAGAACCTCAGAAAATTGCACCAATGTATACACAATCAGAACTCCAGACAGAAAGTAGAGAAAGCAGAAAAAATTATGCAAAGAAATAATGGTTAAAAACATGCCAATGCAATGGTGGTAACTGGAATCAAATGGGAGATAGGGCTGTGAGGGTGGAGCCCTGCTGATGGATTAATGCCAATTACAAATGGGCTTGAGGCTGTGAGCTCCAGCACTTGCCGTCTTGTGCATGCCCTCTCATCCCCTGCCTTCTGACATGGAATGATGTAGCTCACCATATGCAGCCTCGTGATTCTAGTCTCCAGAACCAGGAGCCAAATGAATTGCTTTTCTTTATAATTTATCCAGTTTTTGGTATTCTACTGCAGCAGAACATAAAGTACCAAGTAGGTGTGAAAAATACGTCCTAGACTTACCCTCGGAAAGACTGGGTTCTAGCTTAGTTGTATTACTAGGTTCTCTTTACTTACAGAGTTTATTATTAATCTGCTTACCATTTTGAGTCCACTTTTTTGTTTTGTTTTTGTGGATTCCAGTTACTGTATGGGGTCATTTCATTACTGCAATAAAGGTTTGCTTCCACCCGCTTGCTGTGTTTTGTTACAGTCAAATACATTAAATAATATATGTTATAAACACAACAATAGAATACCACACACAATGTTTTACAATGGATTTTTAAAATAATTTGAGAGAAGAAATATGTATTTATTCTCTTTTCTAATTGTATACTCATCAACCAATGCTCTTTGTGTGCGTGTGATTTGAATTACCGTATGTGATTACTTGATTTCAGTGTGAACAACTTTCTCTAGGATTTCCTGGGAGGTGATTCTGAGAGCAAAAAAAATTCATAATTTCTAGAAATGTTTTATTTCATCTTCATTTCTGAAAGAGTCTTACTAAATGTTAGATTCATGTTTGACAGTTCTCTTTAGTACTTTGAATATGTAATCCCAGAGCTTTTTGACTTCCACTTTTCTAGTGGTTAATCAGATGTCAGTCTTGCTGGGGTTTCTTTGTGCATGGTGTGTTGTTTTCTCCTGCTACTTTATGAATTTTCTCTTAGTCTCCAGGATTTTTACCATGTGTTCCTAGCTGAGGATCACTTTATGCTTATCCTACCTGGAACTCTTTCACCTTGAATGTTTAGATTCATATTTTTTATCAAATTTTGGAAGTTTTCAGCCACTGTTTCTTTGGATCTTTTTGTGCTTCTCTCTCATTCTGGCACTCCCCTTATGCACATGTTGGTACAATTTTCTGAGGCAATTCTCTTTTCTCCTTCCTTGGTTTCTCTCTTGTTTCAGATTGCATTGTCTCTAGCAATCCATCTTCAAGCTTCCAATGCTGCATGTCTGTCTACTTAAGCCTGGATAGTTTTTAATTTCAGTTATTGTGTATTTTAACTCTACAATTACCATTTGGCTCATTTTAAGAAACAATTTCTATTTTTTATATTCTCTAGTTGATGACACAAAGCTGTTTTTTTCCCCAAAAAAACATAAACTATCTAATACTGTAAGCCATCTGTCAAGTGTTTACTCTGGTCTGAAATTTAACTATTAGATAAATTCAGTAGAATCTTGCTCAACCATACTGGAAGCAGACCCTGAATATTTTAGTCTATAAAGTATAAATAGTGATATTTTTCCTGAAAAAATGTCACCTCTTCTGTGTAATAAATACATATATAGTTGTTATAGCTTGAGTAAAAATGTGCTTATAAAATTATTGTACAGTTTTGCTGTCTATGACTTAGACAATCTTAAGGATTGTTATTGATATAATGCTTACTTCCCCCTGTTTTTGCATAATCCTTCCCCAGGTGTTATCCATGTCAGTGACAAGATTTGTTCTCTAGCATATAGAAGAGTTTTATGAGTAAACCTGGGCCTATTAGTCCAAGTTCAATGCAGCATAATTGATAATGCCCATATTGATGCTGCCATCAGTCAATGAGAACCATCTGCTATTTTAAATATTCAATTTACTTGTGAAATAGGAGCTATAATAGATCTTCCATGAATGAGGCCCACAGCATTAAATCGATCCAAAAAATATATATCCAAACATAGCTGACAAATTGTCTTCTATTCTATTTTACTGGATAAAGAATAGTTGAAACAACAGTTGGACTACGTTTATCTATAATGTGTATAAACACAATCATGAACTTCTTACTCAAAGGAAACACATATGTTTATACAGAGGCAGCCTGTACTTTTGATCAACATTATGAAACTGAAGTGGCTTTAAAGGTCCACATACTCAGAATCATATAAGGCCCTTGTTGGAAGAGACCTTTGGACCCAACTGAGCCAAACTCTTTGTTTGCATATGAGGAAACCAAGACCCTAGACAGTGAAGTATCATCCCTAAATCACAGAACTACTCAAATTGTAGGAGGATTACTTTCAACTCTATTTACAACCTGATTGAATAAAATGAGTTTTTAGAAGGAGATGAACATTTGATAGAAACATAAACTGCACTTGTAGCCAAAAGAGAAACACTGCTTAATATCTCCATGTCCAACTATGAACTGCATCATTACATTGAAAATTCTAAAAGATGGACGAAAATACTTATAAAAGCTCCCTTTCGGGCTGGGGTTGTAACTCAGTGGTAGAGCGCTTGCCTAGCACATATGAGGCACTGGGTTCACTTCTCAGCACCATATGTAAATAAATATATAAAATAAATGTATTGTGTCCATCTACAACTAAAAAATATTTTTAAAAGCTCCCTCTGTACAAATTCTCTTTACAATTTTAATTCTTTATGTCAAACAACAGAGATTAGGTTAAAAGCACTTTAATTTCAGAGTCCCAATGATGAATAAAGTATTCTTATTGAAGATAAGGATGCCTTCTTTCACTACTTCTATTCAACATAGTCTTTGAAATGCTAGCCAGAGCAATTAGGAAAAGGAAATAAATTAAAGGGATAAAAATAGGAAAAGAAGAGCTCAAACTATCTCTATTTGCCAATGACATGATTCTTTATTTAGAAGACCCAAAAAAACTCTACCAGAAATCCTCTAGAACTCATAAACAAATGCAGCAAAGTAGCAGGATATAAAATTAACATCCATAAATCAATTGTGTTCCTATACACCAATGATGAATCAGCTGAAAGAGAAATTAGGAAAGCTATACCATTCATGATAGGTTTGAAAAAAACGAAATATTTGGGAATCAATCTAACAAAAGAGGTGAATGACCTCTACAATGAAAACTACAGAACTCTGAAGAAAGAAACTGAAGAAGACCTTAGAAAATGGAAAGACCTCCCATGTTATTGGATAGGCAGAATTAATATTGTCAGAATGACTATACTACCAAAAGTGCTATACAGATTTAATGCAAGTCCTATTAAAATACCAATGTCATTTTTCATATAAATAGAAAAAGCATTCATGAAATTTATTTGGAAAAATAAGAGGTCAAAACAATACTCAGTAAGAAAAGTGAAGCAGGAGGCATCACAATACCAGACCTTCAATTATAGTATAGAGCTACAGTAATAAAAACAGCATGGTATTGGCACCAAAACAGGCAAGAAGACCAATGGGACAGAACAGAAGATACAAAGACAAACCCACATAAATACAATTATCTCATACTAGATGAAGATATCATAAACGTACATTGAAGAAAAGATAGCCTCTTCAACAAATGGTGCTTAGAAAACTGGAAACCCATATGTAGCAGAATGAACTTTAACCCCTCTCTCCTACACTACACAAAACTCAACTCAAAATGGACCAAGAACCTAGGCATTAGACCAGAGACCCTGTGCCTACTAGGAGAAAATGTAGGCCCAACTCTCTATCATGTCAGCTTAGGAACTTACTTCCTCAACAAGATTCCCAAAGTGCAAAAAGTAAAATCAAGAATCAATAAATGGAATGGTATCAAACTAAAAAGCTTTTTCATAGCAAAGGAAACAAATGCAAAGATAGTCTACAGAATGGGAGAAAATCTTTGCCACTTGTACCTCAAATAGAGCATTAACTTTCACTATATACAAAAAACTCAAAAAACTTAACACAAAAAGAACAAATAACCCAACCAATAAATGGGCAAAGGAACTGAACCAACACTTCATAGAAGAAATTCAATGGGTTAACAAATATATATAAAAAAAGTTGAACATCTCTAGCAATTAGAGAAATGCAAATAAACTACATTGAGATTTCATTTCACTCTAGTCAGAATGGCAGTTAGCAAGAATACAAGTAACAATAAATGTTGGCGAGGATATGGGGGAAAGGTACGCTAATACATGGCTGGTTGGACTGCACATTTTTGCAACTACTCTGGAAAGCAATATACAGTTTCCTCAGAAAACCTGGAATGGAACCACCATTTGACTCAGTTATCCCACTCCTTGGTTTACACCCAAAGGACTTAAAATCAGCATACTACAGTGATATGGCCACATCAATGTTTACAGCAGCTCAGTTCACAATAGATAAGCTATGGAACCAATCTAGATGCCCTTCAAAAGATGAATGGATAAAGAAAATGTGGTATATATACACAATGGAATATTACTCAGGCATAAAGAAGAATAGAATTATGGTGTTTTCTGGTAAGTAGATGAAACTGAGGACTATCATGCTAAGTGAAATAAGCCAGTCCCCCAAAAGCAAAGGCTGAATGTTCTATCTGATGTGTGGATGCTAACCTACAATAAAGTGGGAGAGGGAAGAATAGGAGTTCATTGAATTAGACAAAGGGGAATAAAGGGAAGGAATGGGGGGATCAGAATAGGAATTACAGTAGAATGAGTCAGGTATAACTTTCCTATGTTCATAAATGAATACACAACCAGTGAAACTCCACATTATTTACAGCCACAAGAATAGGATCCTAATTAGAATAAGTTATACTCCATGTACATATAATATGTCAAAATACACTCTATTATCATGTACATCAAAAGAACAAAGAAAAAAAGTATTCTTGCTGATGTTCTAAAAGGTAATTCTAAACTAATCTAATATTCAGTGTTTCTTTACTGTATTAGAACTGAAATATGTAGCTCCTTTGGCAGAGTCCAGTGATAGTCAAATTGAAGGGATGTAATGTCACTGGAGCAACTCGCTCTCTCCAAATTGGTAACTGACACAGGTTTTCTCTGCTTGGATTAAGCCTCTATCAGCCTAACAATTTGGAGAGGGGTAGGCTGTGACAGGTTAACAAAGCGCACATACTAGTACAAACTGCCCTGGGTGTGTGGGCGTGTTTTTCTTTTCAATGTGTTCTTGCTTCCTTCCAAGTGCTCACCAGAAGCACCTTTATGATTAAACTTCTACCAACAGACTCATCTTACGTGGTCTCCTCTTCTTGTACAATACTTCTTAAAATTCTTTCAGCCTCTATATACCATCCAACTCAAAGCCACTTCTACAGTTTTAGGTATATGTTAAAAGCAACATCCTATTTCCCTGTGCCAAAATCAATATCAGTTCCCTCTGCAGCTGTAAAACATTAGCCAAATCTTCAGGATTAAAACAACAGAAACTCATTCTCTGACAGTCTGGAGGCCAGAAGTCTGAAATTAAGGGTCTGAAATTAAGGAATTTGTTCCTTGCCTTTGCTCATTCCTGGTGGCTACTGGTGTTATGTCGGGTACTTGGCCTGTGGGCTCATTGTTATAATCTCTACCTCCCATCTTCACAAATCTTTCTCTTCTCTGAGTATCTTTCGGCTTCTTTGGGGACACTTGTTCTTAGATTAAGATAAACTTCCAAAGTCAAGATCTTTAACTTAATCCCTTCTGCAAAGACCTTCTTTCTCTATGAGGTAACATGCAGATTTGAGGGATTAGAACCTGCTTTTTGGAGCCATTGCTCAGCCAACACCGAAACTGAGGAGACCTGGCAAAGAAATACAACATGTGGTTTGCAACGGAATTCTCTTGCTGCCAAGAACATTATTGGAATAACTGACCAGATTTGAAAGGGATTTGAACATCCAATGAAATAATGTATCTGTTCCTTTGTTGATTTCAATGGTTGTATTGTGAGCATGTACGAGAATATTTTCAGTAAATACTGAAATACTCATGCGTGCTGGTTCGCTAGTTCGGGAACTTACTGGAAAAATGATTCAAACGTTGTTTTTATTGTTACTTCCAAAGTTCTGTAAGTTCATAATTGTAAGGGAAAAAAAGAACATAATAAATAGATAGAGAAAAAGGAAGCGGGCAGGGGAAAGAACCGAGGACCCGCAGAGAAAGCAGTGAGTTCAAGGAGACAGGAAATTCAGTAACGTGCCAGAGAACTGTTTGGTCCCAAAGAAGATCAAGAAGAGATCTACTTTAGGACCCACCTTGCAATGCGGGTGTGCCCTCTCCTCCCCTCCAGCTCCTCCTCCAGGCAACTCTTCAGCATGCTTTGCTGCAGTGACCTCAGGAGCGAGTCCTCACGTGGACTGGCTTTCAGCCTTCCTTCTCTTCCAGTTTTATCCATGTAATTAAGAAAGACAGCTTATTGAATCACTCAGTAATATATGTTTTCTTGAATTTAAGTCTCCAAGCAGCAATAATTGTTCTGATAAGGCAAATAAATTGTACTATTAGAACACAAATGGCTTATGTTTTAGAGTAGCTACTCCCCTTAGGAAATGGAATGCAAATAATTAAGGTGTGCAATATACACAGTATACAGAAGGCAAATTGCATCTGAAGAGCCTGAATCCACCCTTCCCCCCAACAGACTTGTTTTTTTCCCTTTAATTGAAAGAAAAGTATAAAACATTATTAGCCACCTACCCCGACTATCTTGAATACTAGTAATAAAAATAATGCCATGTATGCTTAAGCTTTAATGATTGTATTTTAATTATAAAAATGTTTTAATTGTATGACTCCTTTAATAATTACCATTATGCTAGTAATTAGGTCATCTTAGCTTTAATACCTAGATTGCTTGACCCGCATACTATAGGCTTTACAAGTGTTGGGGACAGCACAGGGGTGCAGACACTGAGTGTTGAGAGCTTCCTGCTCTGGAGAGCAAAGGCACCCCATGTTCCCTGTGGATGTCATCACGGAGTGCAGTACTTATCATGTAACAGGGATTTTTCTTCCATTAAATGTTACTGAATCCCAGTTATGTGTCCAACACATTGGTCTCTCCATTGGGGAAAGATAATCGTTCTCACATAAAATTTATATCTAGTGGGTGAAGCTGTGTACTTGGTCGGTGTGTTTAACTCAAGATACTGTGACTAAGGTGCAGGATACACAAATCATAGATAATGGTAAAAGACAGTGACTGGGAGAGGGAAGACTCAAACATGAGGTTACTTCTCCTTCATCTCCAGGGTCACTTGTAAGAAAGAATTAAAATGGTGCTACCTTACTCCTGTGGGCTGCTGTAACAAAATGCCATAGACAACATAAATTAAGCTCTGCAGTTATGGAGAGTAGAAGGGTCCAAGATCAAGACGTCAGCAGAGCCTGTGTCTGTTGAGCGCCCTCTGCTTGGCTCGAGTGCTGTCTTCTCTCTGTATCCTCATGGAGAGAGGCTGGCTCTCCTCCCTCCAGAGGATGCTGATCCCAACATGACCCACCCTCAGTACCTAACTATCTCCCAAATGACCCATTCCTAATACCATCCTGTTGGGGGTTAGCGTTTCAACACATGCCACTTGGGGGGACACAGCATTCAGTCTGAAATGCCTGCTGGCCATCTCTAGACTTTGCACTTCCCCAGCCGCCACCCCAGTCCAGTCCACCTGTGCTTAAAGGCCCACATGTGCTTAGCACCTCCAGAAGTATGCCCCCCAAAAAAAGGCCACGGGTAGGCCAGTGGGTGACATTATCCCAAGTGTCACTTTGGCTTTAAGATTAATGATGATAAACTTTTAAAAAGGGAATTGCAGGAATTACATGGTACAAAATAAACAAGAAATGAAAGCTGGGGGTAATCACTCTCAAGCAGAGTAGGTGATGCACAGGAGGGGCGCTTCCTGTGCTGGGCTGTGGCTCTGCGCTGACCTGCTCTGGCCCCCACACACCACCTCTGCTTTTTGCCCCTCCCTCCTGCCTGTTTCCCCCTTGTCTCCGTCCTCTGCTCAGCTCAAGCAAGATTCCCTCCAGTAACATATGACCTGCGTGATGGGTAACTTCCAACATTTCTACTTGAATGACTGATTTGTAATGTGTGTGCATTTAACTTCCAGGCGCGTTGGCTGTAGGGCTAGGTCTGGAGCCTTAGGAAACGTGAAATAGTACAGTAATTACCTCAGTGCTTACCTCAGTCTTCCTAAAGAGGGGAAGTTTGGACTAACTCTAATCGGTGGCTACAAGTGGCTCAGCACTGTGTCTGGTGCTACGTAAGATAGAAAGGAAAGACAGCCCTATCAGATCTTGGCTTGTACTACAAAAAGAAAATAAGACAATGTGTAACAACTGAATTGAATATAATCAAGTATCAAAGTACAAAATGCTTTAAATGTACTCAGTATTCAGAAAGGAGGGAAACCTGTGCTTAGAGCTACCAAGACTTTGTGTCAGGACTCAGAGGGAGAAGTGGGAGCACATCGGATCTAAGGAAATCCCACCCGGCCTCAAGCAAAGCAGTGGGGAGGAGTGAGTCTGATTCACGGAGGAGAAAGAACTGATCCCTTTGCAACAAGGCTCAGCTCTGTTTGCCAAGGGCCCTAGGGATAGAGGAGTCGGACTTTGATCCGCTGAGAAATGCAGCCACTGACACCAATGGGTAGAGTGTCGTGGAATCTTTCCCAGGTAAGAGAACAGCAGCGATGGCTGAGGAGTGGGAGCTGTGAAGTTGGAAGCATTCCACGACGACTAAGAATAAAGGCCGAAGGAGTCAGAGCAAGAGGCAGCACCTAGCAAGCTCTCTAGGAAAGTGTCAGCTATGACAGAATGACCCCAGGGACCATTATGGTAGCAGAGGAAAGCTTGGGAATTAACTCCGACTTGAGAAAGAAACAGCAAGATCCATTGCAAAAGAATCATGACGTGCTTTGTGAGGCTGACTCCCGGTTCTCCAGCTGTGGTGACTTCGAGGCTAAGGAAACAGGGCAGTCCTGAGCTTAGCATCTAGATTTTCCTGCAGGAACATTTAACTGCTTTGAAGAAAGTGCAGTTCACCGCATGATACCTCCAGTTTGCAGCAATTTGGGGAGTGACCCTGAATTGGTCCACTTCTGATTCTATTTCAACATTTTGAACCTATTCCAACATGAGCAATTGGTTCTGAATTACTTCATTGAGAAAATGAGCAAATATGATTGCTCTAGATTCAGAATGAGATCTGGGTGCAAATCTAGGCTCCTTTCTGGGCAAGACTGAGTGTGTCACCCAGCCTTTCGGAGCCCACTTTTATAAAATGGGCTAGAGTTGTAAGATTTGCTGTGAGGACTGTGTGACATCAACACCATCAACATCTGGACCCCTATGTTAATTAAGGGTTCAAAATATCCTCCCTGTCCCTTTCTCTCAATAAGATGGAAGTTATCTTCTCCAACAAGATTGAACTCTATGCTTTTCAGGATGTAGCTGAATGTGGAGGCATAGTTGGAGAGTAAAGTGAGAATGTGGAAGAAACTTTGAAAAATAAAGTGATGTGAAGTTACATCCCCCTGGACCTCAGGCTCTTTCCAGTAAGCGTGTGAGATCCCGTTGAAACTTGGCCTCCAGTAAGTGCACGCTGCACATCTGTCCTGGGGACATGGAAGGCTGATCTGTTCTTGTGCTGAGTCCATTCAGGCATGAAGACGTCTTCTCTCCTTAGGGAAGGCCAGTAACAGACCACACAGGGCTTAGCAAACATATCCATTTTGACAAAATAAAACTATGAACTAAAGTTCTAAATTGCTCTCCCATTAGAGAGAGAAAACTGACTTCTTGAGAAAGCACTTTATGAAATCCCAAGGCATGAACAGGAAAACTATTCATGCCCCAAGTCATGTAACTAGGGGAGTACTTTGGGACCTAGTCATTCACCAGTGGTTCACTTAAGAGAAAATACCTGTGATGTTAATCTAAAGTAAATGTGTGCAGGAGGATGACACTCTTGGGAGAAGGAAATAGAAACCTAGCTTCTATCTTTTATCCACACCATTAACAGAATAAAATTAAATAATTTTAGTGCAAACTCAGAAATTTTATTTAACCATCAGAAGAAACTTTAATGTCCTATGATAGACTTTACGTTAACAGAAATTTTAAAAGACTGGATACAAACTATCTTGACATTAATCAAACTTTTAATGTATCAATTTATTGCATATGTCAGTACAGAAAAATAGAAAGTATATTTTAAAAGAAATCTATTGTAAAAAAACAAATGTAAATGTCTCTTTGCAATTGGCCAGCACACAATCTACTATGACATTCAAATTTGAGTTATAAAATTTTATTACTATTCCAAACAAAATATGGTAAATAACAAAAATATGATTTACATTATGAAATTAGACTTACTTTATCCTGAATGTATTTGAATATGTTGAAAACAACTTGAATTTTCAATATATGCTGTACTGACAGAAATTGTTATAAATTAAATTAAACACACACCCATTATGTTATGTATATATGGCACTTTTATAAAAAAGTGTCGCTTATACAGTCTTATTTTTAAACTACATTTTTAAGATACAAAATATAAATGGAGGTATATTTGTGCCATTTGGCAAAAAATGTGTTGACTGGAATTAGGATGCTTGTTTCTTCTGCCATATAAATGGACATATTATTTCTGATTAGCTAAGTGGAGGTGCGTATGTGAGAGTAAGAACAAACAGAAGTATTTTTCATTTTCTATCATTTAAAAAATAGATGTCTGTGCTCTGTCATTTCCAGCTTTACCTGAGTGATATGAAAATACATGAATTTAAGAGATAATCCAAGTTATTATGACTAATTTTTCCTTTCACAGCTTTTATTTTCCCCCATAAGTTTCAAATATAATAGGAAAAAGGGATAGGGGAATATTGGTGGAGGATTTCAGTATCTCAATCATGACTTAAATCAAAGTGACTTTTGTGACATCCTTCTACAAAGTTCACCTTACCCCTCAAAGAGGGGAGGGACTCACTAATGCAAACCACTATTAAGTTGTCTGAGCTTACAAGATGGTTTGTATAAAATCGAATGTGGCCTTCAATGTTAATTCTGCCAAACCTATTCCCACCCAAGCCAACTCCTACAAGAAATGAATAGGTGAGCACCAGAGGGCATAAATTCTCAGCAGGAATTACTGCAATATGGTCACTCCAATGACTTATTACCAGAGCTGTAATATGTCTTCAGAATTCAGAAAAGCATTTTAATGAAAATGAGTTTTAGTCAAAAACCTTTTGCAAAAACATAAGGTAGTGGCCATGTGAGCTGCCCATTATGTCATTAGAATTGCTTGTGTTCAAAGGTTGCTTGGCAGTTTCCAGTCCACCAATCTCTTTAGGTGTTTAGTTTTAAGACTGTCATATTTGCGGTCTAGTTGTTTCAATCATATTAATGTTCTTTCACTGGTCACAAGTTCTTTTTCCTTAGTCTGCAGTGTATTTTTCTGTTGTGGGTACTGGGAATTGAACTCAGGGGTACTCGACCACTGAGCCACATCCCCAGCCCTATCTTGTATTTTACTTAGAGACAGGGTCTCACTGAGTTGCTCAATGCCTCGCACTGAGGTGGCTGAGGCTGGCTTTGAACTCACGATCCTCCTGCCTCAGCCTCTGGAGCTGCTGGGATTGCAGGTGTGCACCATCACACCAGGCTGCAGTGTTAATTTCAGGATTTTTTTAAAACCAGTTTTTGTCCTAATCTTTCCTTTTTTTGCGGGGTGGGGGTAGAGTGGAGTAAACTCAAGGGCGCTTAACCACTGAGCTCCATCCCCAGCCCTTTAAAACAAATTTTAATTTCATTTTGAGACAGGGTCTTGCTAAGTTGCTTAGTGCCTTGGAAGTTACTGAAGCTGGCTTTGAACTTGCAATCCTCCTGCCTCAGCCTCCTGAGCTGCTGGGACAATAGGGCCCTAATAATCTTTAAAATAATAGATTTGATTTTTATTTCTAAATGCGTTTTCTCTCAACATATTTAAGATCATTTTAGTATTTCCAAATTTTTAGTAGCTTGATAACTTAAAATTCATTTATGAATTCTCTAGCTGCTCTTTTATGAATGAGCCAGAAATTAACACAAAAGATCTCACTTCCTTTCCTATCAGAGATGGGGCCAAAATGCAGACATGACTTATGTACAAGTCACATTTTACTAAGGCCAAGTGTTTGGGCTACAAATTGGAAATATTTTCAGAAAATAACACTGGCTTCGTGGACCCCTAAAAACATGAGCTTGTCTTCCACCCCTTTCCACCCAGGGAAGTGGTCTCAAATGCAGAAGCTGGTACAGGAAGACATGTTACAGCCCCATGTAGCCCTGCCCTTCCCTGGAGAGAGGCTCTTTAGGAAGAGATGAGGGCGGGGATGGCACAGGAGCGCTCTGTAACATCTCAAGTCCTGGCTTTAAAAATGGAGGATCATAAACCTGAAGTATCAGAATAAAAAAGCAAAATACAAAGCCCTGACGAGGAAAGCCTGATACTTGATGAGCACGTTTCCAACTGGAGTTGATCAGTTCCTCGACAGCAGACGAAATGACCATGTGAATGCATAGAGTGCCCGAAAACTTCAAATGATAGAGCAGAGGCGCGCCGTGAGCGCAGGTGCAGAGTCGCTGCACTGTGCCGTGCTGTTTCCTCTTTCCGACACGTCCCTACTTAGGACAGTCATCGCACGTGGTGGGATTTACAAGATGGAAAGAGCTGCACCCGTGGAGAATCCATAGGGAACACGCCTCCCGTAACACGTGCTACCCGCTTTCAAAAGCAACACTTCTTATAATGAAGAATTTACAGAAGCACATTACTCTTTAGAAATCACATTTGCTATCATTTCTTTTCTAAATCCTAGCATAAAGTGAATAATAAGAATGCTATTTGGCAAAAGTACTGCTAGCCCTATCTCCATGAAGATGTTTTGAATCACAGTCAAGATTATCGACTCATTACTTCTCTGCTCTAGCAGCTTGCAGAAAGCAAAATATTCAAAATGTGTTCAAGGTGACACCACAATGCACAGAGCTCAGTTACAACTGACTTTTAAGGACTGCTTGGAACAACCTGGCAGGATTCTGTCTCACAGCTTATATATTTAATGAAAGCTAAGTGTCCTAAGTTTCACGGGGCTTCTTTTCTTAAGAGATTTTCCCTACTATTCACGCTTCTAAACACTGCTTCCTGCTGCAGTCACTCAAGTGTCACACATGTCAGGTTTTGTCACAGAGCTCTAATTCTTCATGCCCACTTGTCCTCGTGCACAAAATATAAAAACAAAAGTCCCCCAAACTATCTTCTGGTGCAGTTCTCTTTGACAGCAACTGGAACATTAAGTCAAGAACATAGTTGTTTTTGCTTTTGCTTTATAACTTTTATTTTCAAAAACTCCAATAAATGATATCTCACCTTAGGTGGGGTTAGGTATATCCTTGGTCCTGGGACTTAGATATCCAATATGGAATTATGCAAAATGGTATGCACAATCATGTAATAGGACTTCCTAATTTAATTCTTAAGCAAGTTCTAATCTTCACTACGACTGCTATTCGTGGTTCAGCTTAGGCTTACAAAATTGACAGAAGCTAAAATTCTCTTTGCCACCAAAATTACAAATATTAAAAAGTTCAAATATGCACAGAAAGCTGCAGTAAAACTCTAAATTTCTATCTCTGCATGCCATGATCCAGACTGTACCTAACAAAAACATGGTACATTTATATTGGAAAACAGGGTCCCATTTATTTGTAAGAAAAAGCTGGATCTCAGCATCCACCAGAGCAAAGGTCAATGGCAACCTGCACTCAGGCCTCAGTTCCATTTCTCGCCAGAAACAAAATAGAATTTACATAAAAATAGATATAACCCAGATAACCATATACACCAGTATATGATTGGCTATTTACATTAAAAATGTTGCATTGCATAAGTCAAGGAATAAAATACCATCATGCATTTCATTTTAACTTTTAAGGTGAAAAATGCAGTTATAGAACTAAGTTTTCTTACCATGATTGTCCTGATATTTACTAAAGGAATTATATCCAAAGGTTTCTTGCTCATGTCTCCTTTCATTCCCAGCTATTAGCCCAAGTGCGACACTGATTATGTCACTTAAAAAACAAGAAACTTTTGAAAAACCTCTATTATACTGACATACTAAACTAAAGTTATGGATACATAACCACATTGAAAGTTTTGATGAACATGTGTGAAATAATCCCAAGAATTACAGTTCTTCAAATGTAAAAAACCATTTGGATCATCATAAAGGAACACTGAGGTCCTTTCAAAGTTTAATGTCACTCTTCAGACAAGTACAGACGTGACACACTTCTAAGAAAGGAACATTCTTTATCATTCTGCACAAATTAAAATACAATGCATTAATCAAAAAGGGAGCATCATATAATTGTTACATTGGACGGAGTTTTTGTCATTTCTTCAGGAGAATGACTCTTTATCACTTCTTTGATGAACTGTTCCAGGGCAGTGAAGTAGCCCTGGCACTGCCATGTGTCATTATGAGTTCCATCTGGAAAAATGGCTAGCCTCTTAGTCCGAGAGGGGGAAAGTTCATAAAGTTGCTTCATCATTACTGGTGGAATTAGTTGGTCAGAGAGTCCAGAGATGAAAAGAGAAGGCATTCTGCACTGAGAGATTTTTCTGTAGGACAAAAATTTATTTTTGTAGCACCATAAAGGAAGGTAACGCATTGGAAAGAATGAAAATAAAGTGCTGGCCATATGCGGTATGCTTAAAAATGTGTTCTCCACCATAATGGCTGAAATCCTATGTGAATTTTCAGAAGCCAAATGAATGGCTACTGCTCCTCCCAAGGAACGGCCAAAAAGAAAAACCTTTGTTTTATCGAGGTCAGGTCTAGTCATCACGTAGTCCAGCACAGCTTCAGAATCTAAATAGAGCCCTTCTTCACTCGCTTCTCCCTCGCTCTTTCCATATCCCCGATAATCAACAAGCAGAAGATTAACTTTGAGGTTAACCAACATAAGCAATGCGTTTGGTAACCTGTGACCTACGTTGCCTGCATTCCCATGGAAATAAATCACAGTTGGGGAATAGGGCGAACTGTCTCCAGTGTATCTTATTAAAATAAGATTTAGACGTACTCCATCTTTGGTTCTGATGAAAATGTTCTCGTGTGGAATACCAGTGGGCATGGGAACATAGAGGCGTGAAGAAGATGGCTGTTCTGGAAAATAAAGCAACACATCCTGGAATTTATATAGAATACCTGCTATTGATATGAATATTAACAAAAGTAAGATAATGCCTCCATACAGATGAAAAGTCACTATTAAAGGTAAAAGAGAAATACGGCAGAGAGCCCAAGACCACGAAGCCAAGGCTATTAGCCATCTTTCAATGAAGTTCCACAGCATCCAGGACTTTTCCATTGTAACTCTCCGTAAGTATCCTACAGAGAAAGACAAAGAATATCCATGACTCACCATATACCCGTTACTTTAACAGACCTGTGAAATAAAGCACTCAGTGTTCTTGGGAGCCTACATCACTCCACCTGAGAAACTGGCCACTCTAAGTCCCCTTGTCCCAACCCTTCTTGTCTCCAATCTAATGTACCCTTTCAGAGTTGTAATTACGAAATGCAAATACTCACTGAAATTATTCAGTTTTTAAAAAGTGCCTATGCATTGCTAAGTACCTTCATTGGTGTGTTTTCATTGATGTGACAGGAAAATGATCGATGCCCTTCCCAATTTTGCACAGAAGAGATGGGGGTTCAAGGGTAAAAGTGGATGTGGCCATAGTTCCAGTTCTGCAGGAGTGTGGAGGCAAAGACGCATGTCCCCAAAGCTCACGGTATGTCAACTGGCTAAGGTATGTCCATCTAGGGCAAGTGTTACTGAAGAGGTAGCTACCAGATTCTAACTCAGCCAAACCAAACCAATATAATTTATTTTCAGTATCTTTCTTTATATTTAAAATTATAACTAAACTAGGGTAAAAAAGAACCAAACTATTTCTTTCTATCTGAAGTTTTTTAATTTTAAAATTAATTAAAATTCTAGTATTATTTTTGAGAAAAAAGTTTAATAATGTGTCTTCCACACTGGATTAAATGTAAGTTTAAGATTGCTAGTGTTTTGAGATTTACAGAATATCTCACACAATCCTAGTAGAAGTTTCATAAGGGGTCACCACTGATTGCTATAACATTTTGTAAAGCAATAAATATTGGGGGGAAAATGTGGAACAAATGCGTAGTAATTCTCTGAGAACCAGAGGCAAACCAAAAAAAGACTTACTGAGAAAAAATTTTAGAAGTATTACTGCAGCATGTAACAAACATAAAAAATGTAAGAAAAACTATCAGAAGACAGTTTTCTTTGTTACCAAATAGTAGTCTACACATGCTACCTTAAAATGGCAAAAGAACTCTGAGACAGGCTATCAGGTTTTTCGGTAATATTTACCTACTTAGGCTTATTTACTAAACTTTTAAAAACACTAAATCTCCTTTTATACCTTGACAGAATTACAATAAAGAAATTATACTTATCTTTAATAAATATTACTGATTTTAAAATTTCATCATATGCCATAAGCAAAAAAGGTTAGGATTTCAGTACATATGAAATTTGATTTAAAACTGAAAGAACATCATAAAATCAAGTTAAATTAGATTGGTTATTAAGACAATGAGTTGAATGGTATAGTAAATTTGATTTTCACTATTATGTCACTCAACACAGATTTTTGTACTTGAATTCTTATTCAAATGAATCTTTTTGAACATAAGCCCACAATACATCACTTTTCTGGATTCACAGAAACCAACACTGCCACCCAGTTGCAGGAAGCTTTATTACAAGAGGCACCACCTGAATCTAGAGAAAATCAAGTGTGGACAGTAAAGTTAAAATCCAAGATTAAAAACTTATAAGCAGTGTCTGAATGCTGTCGGTATTAAACCTGCCTATAATTAGACTCAAAGACATAACAGAATCCAAACAATAAGCCTACAGTGCTGAACTGAACTGTTTGTTTTATAATCCACCATGTTATCTGTCAGCGACTTCACAGAGCTAATTTATACAACTTATCTGGTCACTTCAACATTCCACCTAACATTTACTTCATTTTATCTTTTTTAAAGTGTAAGTGATATGTGAATGATTTTGTGCCCAAGAGTTTTATTAGGGGTATCTAAAAACAAACTTTACATACCAAAATAAACTAATTTTAATTTTGGCACAACGATTTAGATTAAAATGTTTGGGATCATTTGTGTGTTTGTGTGTATGTTCGAGTCCTGCAATACATGAAGAGTAAGACACTGTTTGCCCCTTTCCAGGCCCAGTGGCATACACCAGGCTGAGTATGCAGACCAGCAGCAGAGTGCCTCTGGGTTCAATACCCACCACTGCCCAACCCCCCAAAAAGCTTTAGAGAAATGTCAAATTTTTACTTTTTTTATTCCCACAGCAAAGGCAAAGATCATTTATGAATTTATGACAGAGGTATCAAAAATGAGTGATTCAAACATGATTTATTTTGGTGATATAATAGGTAAACACACATTAAGATTACATCACCCTTAAAATCTGTGCTAACTTTCTATTAATCACCCATTTCCAGTCTGAATGTTCGTGTCAAGAGTGAAAAATTTTAAAATGCCCGCATATAAGGTCAGTCCCCAATAAAATAATGAAACATTTATAAATGATGAAGTTATGCTACTCTTATTTGTTGTTGTGATGAACATTTCAGGCTTTACTATCTGTTCTGTTCAAATAACATCAGAATTTAGTGAGCAATTATAAGACAAGGAAGATCTAGAAATATGAGGAACGCATTATCTGGATAATCAGGGATGGGGCCTTAGCTTTCAAATCAAAGTTTTAACTAAAGTAGGGTTACAATGTCACAAATATAAAGCTCCAAATAGATGGATAAAGTATGTTTTGCAATTAAACATGCATTCATATCTGTTTAGATAAAATCTATAAATTTTTTAGCTACTAAATTTTCAAAAGTCATTTCTTCTAGTCTCTTTAATGTCTAATTTCAGTAAACAATACTGACTTTAAATCTGTAAGGCCAGGAAATGTTTCTCTTTTCACTATTGTATCCCTAAATGGCTACAAATACTCAAGATTGGAATGTTTTATGCAAGAATAATCTAATAATGTATCTGAATTATTAGGTTTCCAAGAAAACATAGTAATATTTTAAGCCATGGGTATATATGTTTAAGACTGGATGTCAAGAACAAATGGCACATGTAGTTCCATCTTTTATTGGTTAGAAATAAGAAATTTGGGGATTTTCCACAAATGTTCCAGAAAGGTCACTCCAAGTGACTGGGAATGAACACCCGGTCTTACAGTGGGCTGCTGCACAATGGAAGTGGCCTCGGCAGCACCCATCTGTTTTGAGGGTCAGTGCGACCACAGTCAGCTTGGAGAGCGGTCAGTGGAACCGTGTCCTCTCTAACATGCTCCCACTGCAGCAGGGTCAGGCTCACTGCTTGCATTGTTTTCCTGACTTAATTTTTGTCAATAATTTCTCCTCCCTACTCTGACTCATACTGCTACCTCAAGGATGCCATTAGAGGAACTGGAGCAAGCCAATCGTTATCAGGAAGGATCTTTTATTTACTAAATTAGCTAAAACCAGGGCAAAGCACAAGGCCAGGGGTCATGTATTGATACAGCAGCCCTTCCTACAGACCCGGCCGTTCTGATGTCACGGAAATGAATACGACTGCACAGGTGCTGCAACCAGCACTGGGTGGGCTGTGGTTTATTTTGTTAATAAATTATAGTGAAGGGTTAACAAAACCTTTCTATTTTCTCATATAAAAACTGACCTTTGGTTAACCCTCCAGCAGTTTCCCTGGGAACCTAATAAAGGTGAGATATCAGCTGTGTTTCTAAGCAACATTGTTTGTGGTTTTAAAAGGCTCCTACTGCTGAGCTACATCTGGATTAAAGACAGAGTCCCCCACTGCACACATGTGCCACTGCAAAGCTTGAACAGGGGCTTCTCTGAACAGAATATGATTTGTAATTGCCTTCTCCTGGCTGAGTCCTGGATGCAATGTCCATGTGTGACAAAGGATACTGTTTCCTGAGAAGCATGAAGCAGCTAAGCAAGGTAGGACCTACACCCATCCACATGCCATCTTGCCACCAGACCTGGGGCATCCTGGGAAACACACACTTGATGCTGGCTGACAGGCGGGGGTATTAGCCCTTATCTTCCAGCAAAGCCAGGCTGGTGCTAACTATAGCATTTGGATCTTGTGAACCGAGTGTCCGGCTGATCCCAAGACCTGGTCATGAAGGATGAATGAGGCAATTAGTTGTCCTTTAAAGTCCTGTGGGCAAAACTTTTATGAAATGTGTCACTGGAAGAGAACTATTTGACAGGCTGTGTTGCATGCTAAAATGTACTTGCTGGTAACACCTTAGCCTCATACACAATCAAAAGAAATAATGAGTTTAATATATTCAAAGTTAAATCAAAGTTTTTACCTAGAAGGGCTGTACAGAGGGAAGAACCACCAGACCTGTCCTATGAAGACCACACAACACAGCCAATCACCTCTCCTATTCCACACTATGTACTGCTGTGTAATTTTAACCTTACCCCTGAATCTTAAACCAATAGCTGACTGATCCCCATTTCTCAATCTGCCTTTGCCCTGTTATTAGATCTTATCTCACATGTCAAACATCTCTGAAACCCATTATCCGTAACTTTAACAACTCCCAGTTAACTCCTTCACCACTTGCTGAGAACCTGACAAGCAAGCTCTTACCATGAATCTCAGAGTAAACCTCACTTGTTGCTATATCCGAAGGATCTTTCTCTATCCACACTGAGACGCCGCCCTCCAAGTGGTAGTCAAGTGAACTCTTCCTCCAGCATCAATACACTCACAATCCTCTCTAACCTACTCCCCTAGATGCAGGAATTTTCCAAGATCTCATCCTGCCTTTCAGGTTCCTTTGTGTTACTGTTTAAATCTGGACTGTACCCAAAAGTATTATGTGTTCAAGGCTTGGTTACCAAATTGTAGTGCTATGGGGAAGTAGTGGAACCTTAAGGTGGGAAAACTGGAAGTGGGAAAACTGGAAGTGAGGTCACTGGGAGGTGGCCCAGAAGGGGACACTGAGACCTGACCTCCTCTCTCACTCTGGCTTCCCATTCACCCTCAGGTGAGCAGTCTCCTCCATGTGCTGTGTCATCACAGACTGCCTCTCCACGGGCCCCACGCTATGGGGACAAGCAGCAATGGATTGAAACCTCTGAAACTATGACCCCAAAATAAATCTTTCTCTAATCTTCCCTCAGTTATTTGGCTACAGGTAAAGAAGGCTAACCAATGCACTTGACTTCTTCACTCAGTGATTTCCTGATTCCAATTATCACGTCTGTGTATAAGTTAATCCCAGTCTATATGTCTACTCTTTTTTGTTTGTTTTGGTACTGGGAATTGAACCACTGAGCCACATCCCCAGCCCTTTTTTATATGTTATTTAGAGACAGAGTCTTGCTGAGTTGCTTAGGTCCTCACTAAATTGCTGAGGCTGGCACTGAAATCACTGTCCTCCTGGCTCAGCCTCTCGAGCTCCTGGGATTACAGGCATGCACCACCATGCCCGGCTCTACATCTACTCTTCATTTGCAATCTAAATTTATATATTTCTCAAGTATCTGATGCTTCATTGACATCTTAAACTTCTCCAAACAACTCCTCCTCCCAGCTGAAGTTCTGCATGCATTATGCTAATTATGAACAAAAAAAGTGTATAAGCAAATATAATTTTTTAAAGCACAGATTTCAATGAGGGTCAAGATACAATATACAGACTAAAAATTATGTGTTAGTGTCAAAAAGTCACTACTTATATATTACAGAAGCACAAAAATAAGTACCTTATTATAATATGTACTGATATTATATTAGAATAAAAAAACAAATAATGTTTGTGCTTTCTAACTGATGTAGTTTGAGGTATCACACTGATATTTAGCACCTCTCAAAAATTTGATATACAACTCATCTTTATTATAGGCAAACAGATACAATTATGATTCTTTTCTCTTTAAAAGAACAGTTTTGAAGTATCGAACATCCTATGTACTGTGCAGGAATTCCAATCATCATGTACCTTTCAGAGGTGGTATGGTTCCCTTATAAATTTTATGGTCCTGATTGACTTGGTATGGTTAATTGCAGTGCTCTGTATGCTTCCTGTCTTTAAATTCACATCTGTTATAGGTATACAGTAACCCATTTAAGACTATAAATAAAACAAATCAGAACTGTGACCATGTGGCCAGCAGTGCTAGCTGAACAAGTTAACTGGTAAATAATGGCCATGGTGGTCTGACCTCCGGTGATAATCTCATGTGCTCCTTCATTCATGTTCTGGAAGATCACAAATGGTTCCATTTGTAAGAAAAAACATTTATATAACTATTCTATAAACTGGTGCTTAAAAAACATAAAGCTGAAAACTGAATTTATGACTAACCCTAAGTATCTGAGTACTCAGAATACCACTGTGCACCCCCCAGGGAGCTGTCAGACCCTGTCTGGGCCACTGGAGAATCCCACAGATGGTTTCCCAGCCTCTTCCCAAATCAAGGGTCATCAGATTCCAATACATCCTACTACACTATGTAAAGATAAAAGACAATGCCACAAATAACATGTGCAAATACCTGTTACGTGGATCAGTGTGTGGAGATTGTAGGCTGTTTAAAATGATAAACGTACTACAGTCCTTATGCTCATGTAGCTCAGGATCTGCCAAATAATTCTCAAGCAATTGCTAAGCCACTCAGGAGACAAGTACAGTTTTGTTTATATGTATCTAACACAGGTTCATTCAGTTATAGAGGAGACAAAGAAAATCAAAGATCACGACTGTCCTGCAAACAGCATAAGAAAATAAAAACCTTGTGTTCTTCACAATATAATCTACCTGTATTTCAACAAGCTTGTTTACTTACATAAACCAAATGAAAACTTAGGCAAACTGTTTTAGAACAGGATAAAGCATAATTCCAAGGTTCAGAATCACTCTTACTTTTTCTATCAAGAAGTTATCTGTGTTATTTTTTAATCGCTTAGCACAATTATTCACAGGAGCTGGCAGTATTTGGAATAATCTAAATAAATACTTGGAAAAAAAGAGGACATTAGAGCAACTGAACTTGGTGAACTTTAATGTTCTTATTAAATCTTAAATCTTTCTATGCCAATGCTTTTCAAAAGGTCACCGCAGACCCCTTGATGTCCCCAAGACATGTTACTGGGCCTCACAAGCTCAGAATTAAACTCCTAATAACACCAGGATGTTATTTACCTAGTCAATGATTGACATTTCCACTAACAATGTACAATGATGGATAAAATTGCCAATGCCTTGGCAAGAATCAAGGCAGTGGTGCTAACATGTAGGACTAATTATAATAATTATCCCCCTAAGCTCACAATAAAGGAGAGGGAAGAAGTTTGTTTCACTGAATGGTACTGATGAAGTAATAAGTCATTCATTTATTTGTACCTCAACCAATGAGTACACAGCTTTTCAACATGTTGTGTAACCTGTGTGACAAATGGGAAGCACACATGAAGTCCCTGTGCTGTGTACTGAAGTGCATTTGAATTGTAACCTGTACTGGCTGTTTTTAGGTGACAATATTTTCTTTGAGAACACAACTGACAAACCAATTATTCAAACTTAGGTGTTTGGCTGACACCTTCTGGAAAACTGAAGCATGTTCCAATTGCTCCCTAACACTTCCTTATTTTTCTAATGCCACTGTGGTGGTGGTGCTGACAAATGTGAATTCTGAAAATCTACTAAACATGCCACCATCTGGAAGACTCTGCAAAACTCAACAAACTGATATATTCTAAATGACCAATCAATGTCACAAATTTAGACATGAGTAAAACATTTGTTATAAGATAAACCAATTGATTTTAATACATGAAAATAAAGACTTCTTTGATGCAGGTTTCAGAAGCCACTATGTAACTGACCTTTAAGGACCCAACTCTGGTGAGTGTTGGAGTAGCACCAAAGAATATCCATGATTCTCTGAGAAAACCATTACAATACTGCTCCCTTTAGAACCACAACCTTGTGTGAGCCTGATTTTGGCCATGTTTCACCTGAAGGAGCCTGAATGCAGAAACATGAGAATCTTTGTCTTCTATTAAGCAGACATAAAAAATTATTTTAAAAAATAGTAAGCAATGACATAGTCCTATTTTTTGTCATTAGAGTTGTTTCACATGAAATATTATTTATGTTAATGTGTAACAGATTTATAAACTCCCAGCTGTAATTTCTAACACAGCATCTCTATAACCCACATATAGAAAAACTTCTTTGCGGCCTTCACTAAGTTTTTTTTTTTTGGTACCAGGGATTGAACTCAGGGGCACTCAACCACTGAGCCACATCCTCAGCCCTATTTTTTGTGTTTTATGTAGAGACAGGGTCTCACTGAGTCGTTTAGCGCCTTGTTGTTGCTGAGGCTGGCTTTGAACTCATGATCCTCCTGTCTCAGCCTCCCTAAGTGCTGGGATTAAAGGCATGCGCCATCGCACCCGGCTCTTCACTAAGTTTTTAAAATATAAAGTGGTCCTGAAGCCAAAGGTTTCTAACTGCTTAACTCTTGCCCTCCCCCCAGAAACTTGCCTCATTCAAATTATGAATGAGACAGTATGTTTATTACAATTTTTTGTGCCTTACATTATAAATTTATTTAAAGTTCTTTACCCAGTAATGTTTTAATAAAAATTAAAGACCAACAAGATGTATTTCAATTATCATTGCCTTAATAACTAAGAGAATAAAATGAATAGATCTACTATTCTATTGGCTAAAAACTTTTTAAGATAAAATTATATTTTAATGAAGGTCAGAAAAATGAAACTCTATTCAAATTGTTTTAACTGCAAAATTACACAATGTGTTGAAAATATACATATTTTATTTGCTGATTCTAATAATAGCAAACGAACTTTGAAAAATACAAGTGTTTTACCTATACATGAAATATATATGAATTCCTCAAAAGCAATTTCGCTAAAGACTAAACAATTATAAATACAATTAAAAAGTCCTAATTCACAAATGTACTATTTTATTAAAGGACCTTAAGTTGTTCTTAAAACTGATAACATTAGAAATTTGTCTAAAAATAAAATGTTTACACATAAAAAATGCACATGTACAGTGACAGAGCAACATGCAGGTTCAAGTGAAGAATGCAGAGGAGAAAGTGAGTGTGTGGGTCACTGTGACATCCACATCACAGGGAGAGCAAGGATCTCATGGAGCTCATTAATGACTCTAGGGCAATTCACAGCTTCCAATCACAGTCACATGACAAGTAACAGAACTGATTCAGCATTCTTGCATCAATGTATCTCCTTTCCTGAGAGTCACTGGAAAGTTAAGAAGCCATGCCAGCTGCACAGCTGAAATGGAAATAAATAGCTGCTATCAGGGAGTTGGAGACACCACAGAATGAATTATCTATTTCCCTTATGGTTACCCACATGCCATCAATAATGAAAATGTGTGTATTAATAGTCCTATGGGACGAATGAACAGTAACTGTCTATGGAGGTGGTGGACGTCAACTGAGTGGTTTAGAGAGTGTTATGTACCTGAAAAAGCAGATACCTTAAAAGTTACACTAGGCAGCAACTTAGTAACATTTTGTGCTTTCTTCTTGAAACATGAAAGACTTGGCAAATATGGTCATCTTTCACAAAAACTAAAATGTCAGATTATTGTTACTAAAGCAATCATAATCTGCTCTGAGATTATAATATCTGCACGTAGGAAAATGGTAAGCAATAAGAAAAACTGCAGGCCTCTAAATGTAAATACTGATGTTAGAAGTCGTACTGATAATGAAATTCAGGAAGTCTGCAATTTATAAACGGTAATGTTTAAAATTTTTTTTTTAAATATATATATTTTTAGTTGTAGATGGACACAATGTCTTTATTGTATTGCTTTGTATGTGGTGCTGAGGATTGAACCCAGGGCCTCACGCATGCCAGGCAAGCGCTCTACCACTGAGCTACAATCCCAGCCCCGTAATGTTTTAAAATTTAACCTATGAACTAGATGGATAAGCCTTGGAACTTATTTTTTCACATGAAACCAATGCTACATTAGCTTGTAAATGCATACAATTCACATCCTGGGAATACTATACCTTTGCAAGGGATTTCAGCAGAATGTAGTATTTTAGGAGTTAAAACCCATGTGAAACAATAACATAAAAGGTAATAACGTATCACGAAGTCTACCATTTGAAGACAAAAACTTCATTAAAAGAATCAGAAGAACTAGGACCTTTTTTTTAAACTGACTCCAAAACAGGGTATTTACAGGCCTCTGACTTTCTTAAGGCAACTAAACAAGAATTAGAATTTGGATCTCTGAGTAATGATTAAATGAGTTCCAAAGTATGGAAACAGAAACAGAAATATATTCTCTTGAGGTAAGTGACAAGAGAGGTACAAACAAGAGAAAAATGTGTGGTCCAACAGTTTCCTGTACCTACACTAAGTCATATTGTTGGCCTAGGATGACTTAATAAATCCTCATACTTAGATAGCAAGGGGACTAAAGCATACCTGGAAAGAGCTGTGAGCCCAGAGCTCCCTGAAGGCACATGGTGCAGAAGCTGGCTTGCCCTCATGGGTCCATACCAACTATCAGGGGAGCTAGTGTGTGCAGTGGAAGAACAGGGTTTTGGGGTGTGGCCTGTCAATAGTTAGGTAGCTTTTGCCAACTAGGTTTAAACATGTATTTCCTTGCATGTAAAAGGAAGATGAAACATTTAATTGAAATACTTCTGAGATCAAATACAGTAGTGTTAATAAAAGCAGCCACTTCTATGAGACAAATTTAAGCCATTTTATTATGCACCAGAGTAAGTGAAGTAAGTATACCTGGGACTCCCACTATACTTGGATTAAAAAATGGAAATAACCCACCTGCACATAGAAAATAAGGCAATGCCTCATTTTTCTGACAAAATCAGCTCAGGTGGTAGATTCTATAGATTTCCTCGGGCCCCTACTGCCCAACCTTCTCCACTCTGCAGCTGGTGCAAACTTTGCTTTGATGATAACTTACACATTATCATTAACCTGCTCACACAGGCTGTGAGTTCCTTACTGCAAGCGACTTCATCCTGCCCAACTCTGTACTGTTGGCACACAGCAATGTCTGGTGTATAGCAAGCCTCTACTAACAATTTGACCGGTGGTTGTGCTAAGTAGGATAATATGACATAACATTAGACGGACAACCATGAAATCTTATGTAGTGGAATAAAATTCAGTACTTTAGTCAAAGATATGTGATTAATCTAATCATGCATAAAAATAACTATTAACCTAAGTCAAGAGAGAGGAGGATCGATGAAAACTAAACATGGAAACTTGGATCCCGCACTCGCTCTTCTCTTCGGTCACTGTCACTTAGTAAGCACAGGTCAGAGGGCTGCTGAGCATTCGGTCGTTACCTTGGCCAGTCACACTAATGCATTTTGCTCAAGACGGACGGCGACAGACCTTTACGGCAGAAGTGGCTTCCCTGCGTGGGCTGCTCCCAGGTTCTCCTGGAAGCCCCAGAACTTCCTGCAGAGGCACCGGCGGGCGGAGCTCGGGGCCCCGGCTGGGGGCACACCCGCGCCCGCGCCCCGCCGCGCCGGCCGGCCACTGCGCTCGGGCGGGCGGTCCAGGTCCGGCGTGCGCACGTCCCGGCCCGGGCCGACGGCAGGGGCCTGCGCCGCGGTCCCGCCGCACTTACTCAGGCTTGCTGGCAGGTTGCGAGGTCGGCCGCGGGCACGAAACCGGGCGCCGCGCAGCAGCGTCGCCCCGCGCCGCTTCCGTCGCTCCTCATCGTCCTCCTCCTGCCGAAGGGCCGCCGCCGTCGCCACGGTCTACCCCGGAGATCCAGCGGCGCGGCTCCTGGCGGCTCCACTTCCGGCCCGCGCTGGGGTGTCGCCGGCAAATGTCCCCGCCGGCTCCCACATAACCTGCTCTCTGGCGTCCTCCCGGGTGGGAGCCGGGCCGCCCTCCCGGGCATGCGCAGAAACCGTGGCCAGGAGGCGCGCGACGGTGGCCGACAGGGGAAAGATACCTCAGCGCCGCCTCCCGGCCGTGGAGCGTGGTTAACGCTCCGCGTTTCTCAACCCGGGGCCTCGGGAAAGGAACCTGCCACCACCCACGCAAGGCCCATCAGACCTGGACCCCAGGTACCCTACGAGGTCGCCCTGCGGGACACAGTTTTGACAAATTGCGTCTGCCCATGGGGTGGTTAGGGTCCTAAGTGAGCTGCATGATTTAAAGCGCTTCCCTCTTTCCCCTTTCTAAACTCTATGCCAGTGCACTGGCAAGGCAGAGGCAGGTCTGAATTTTGTGCAGTTTAGAGAGTTCTTTAAAGGAAAAGAATGAAAAGTGGATTTATTTTTTGCAAGTTTTACAAAAGCACAAGCCTGCAGGGAGGTGTTAGCGTGCCTAGGTCATTGCTCCAAGCACGTTTGTTTAGGGAGGTCTGCCTCGTGTTCCACCCTAGGGCCATTCCCAATTCTGTTACTCTATTTTATGTATACAGAGGAAATCTCCTAAGTTGTTTTATTAGGCATCTGGGGCTTTCCAAGAAACAGGCACACAACCCCCCCCCCCACACACCCACCCTATTCAAACCCTGATTCTTGCAACCTGTAAGGAGCATATGCCATAGACATGCCTGGACATGCTGGGGACTCACTAAGTTGCTGGCCAGAAGGAACAGCAGCCATTGACTTGTTTAGTCATGCCTGCTTGCAATTCATAAGGGGCTGTAAGGGGGACCTAACCATAGGCCTGCCTAGCAATGATTGGTTACAACTGATAGGGAGCTCAGTGCCATGCACATGCGCAAAGAAAGGCCTAGTTGCAATTATACTATCTCAACATAACCAATGGACATTGACTTTTACTGGGTTTAACCAATCACCCGCTCACACCACCAACTTGGAACTTTATTTGAACTGCTTGTCCTGCCACATTGTGGGCTTTGCTCCAAGGACATCAGTGAGACCGGCCACCTTGCTGCCTGTTCCTGGATTGGCTCCACCATTCCCTGATGTCTAGCTGTAGGCTGAAGAGAACCACCAGACAAGCACAATGTCTGCTTTTTGGCTAAGAGAAGTCACCTGGCATCAGAGTTATTTTGGGGCTTGTGGTTGCCCTAGGATTGTGTGAATTACTTGTAATATTTAGTTGCCCTAGGATTGAGTGAATTGCTAGTAGTGTTTAGTTCCCCTAGGTTAGTGTAACTTACCTACAGTGTTTAGTTAGTGCACGTTGAATGCTAGTTGGGGTGCTCCAGCACACCCAACACTTTGAATTAATTGTATTTGATGATTGTTGTGATTGAACGTACACTTGCATTTAAAGACAATCTGCCTCCAAGTAATTATTATTTCCACATGCCGCTCATGACCCAACCAAATCAGAAAGATTTCAGACGTGTTGCCCTGTGTAACAGGAATGGAGAAGGCAACACTCAAGAGAGACAGTGGGTCCTTTCAGAGAAGAGAGGGATATCTTGCCTCTCCTGCATTCCAGTTTTGAGAATCCCTGAGAAGTTTCCAGAGAGTCCCACCTAGGTCCACCTCCTGACTTTTGATAGCAGGATGACTTCAGACTTTCAAATCCCCACTTTATAGCAACTCTAGGTCACCTTGGCCCATGCTGACTGGTCCTAATTGGATTCTTAACCATACATTCTTACAGATTTTATGGCTAGGAAGAACTACCCTTATCTCCCAGAGTTTCAGAATCTGGTCACAAAAGTCTCCTGGGTTCCTTGTATCAACACTATCATAGGCCTGCATTTCTCGTGCAGTTAACAGGTAGTTTGCTGAGGAATGTGACATATCCTGTCCAGTTAGGCCAGGCAGAGCTGTAGGTGAATTGCTTCTTGGGAAAGAAAGCATGTAGGGATCAGCACAGTGGGCCCATTGTATAGAATTATTCTCTTAACCTCATGTTCCCACTATGCTCATCTGTTTGTCCCCTAACAGTATGTTTGGTTTTAACAATATATTTGCTACTAGATGAAGAGCTCCAGGCAAACCCTAAAGTACACGACTTACATATATAAATTAGCAGTCATAGCAACTCTAAAAGATACTGTGAGAAACACACTTGTCCAAAGACAAAGAATGGATTGAGAGACACAAGGCAAAAGTGAAGCTTTACTTTAATGATGGTCTTGCAAGATCAGGTGCCTGGTGGTCAGGATGCACAGAGACCAGATTGAGAATTATCAGTATTTTATCCCCTAGATCTCAAGTTCCCACCCTTGGTTCCTCATTGGTTGAGTACTATGGTGTGTCACCTATGTTTTACTGTCTCCTATTGGGTTAAAGAAATCTACCTTTAGTTGTCCCCATCTCCTTTTGTGGCTGAAATTCCCCTTGGATTGAACACCTTTCAGCACACTTTCTCTCAGTCAGGTCAGCTTCTTGCTTTTCACCTCCTGTTGGTGAAGGGACTGTAAATTTGTACACTTCAGTGTTAACTGCTTTTAACTTTTTATTCTGCTCTCCCTTCCAGCTGCCTGTTTTATATCCCAAGTAATTTCACATTTAAGGCTAAATACTGTATTCTGAAAATGGACACCTGGACTTTTTATTTCTCATACTTTGCAGAAAAACCTTGGTTCTCTTTGAACCAAGCAGCAAGAATCACACCATAAATTGGGAACTGGGCTTAGAATCAATTTTGAATTTGTCTAGTTTGGTAATTCATGGTTCTCATTTCAGTAATACAAAGCCCAATGTCTGAAACTGTAGGAACTCAGTAGATATTGAACAACACAAATACACAGATAAGTGCTCTTGCATATGACCAACAAATGGATCTTCTACTAATTTAACATGGCTGAGTGTTCCTCCAAAGTAAATTGGTACTTAAATTGAATTGTCCTGAATTATTGACAGAACAGTATCATGGGGCTTTACAACATCACAGATGATTTCCGAAAAATATCCAGCAAATTACTGTGAACTAAGTGGTAGTTTTGTTAAATGAGGTTTTTGTACATTAGATAATCCCTAGCAGTAGTTAGTAGCTCTAAAATGTTTTATCAGAGACCACTGAAGCAAAATCTCACTTAGATTTTAAAGCAACACTACTTCATCCTAAAAGGAAATAATTCTAAGTGTTACTTTCCCTCACCCATTATGGGTAATTTCTCAATTCTCCAGGGTGAAAGAGGGTAGATGACAGCAAAATTTCATTGCAAAGCAGCATTTCCTGCAACATAAGGACAGGATTTATTTTCATCCTTCAATCCTGGATATCTAGCACATCTACTAAATCATAGCATATCATATGATGGATATCATATTATCTACTATATCAAAGCGTTATTAAGCAATAATGTTTTATCAAATGACAATTTTGAATCCTTGAACTGATGAGAGTCAGTAGCCTATGCAGCTATTTTTTCTGTATTATAAATTATGTATAATTATGAATTGTATTAATTCTCTATTGGGACAAGAACTCAGATCACAGTTACATACAGCATGAAAAATAAAGTCTAAGATAATTTTGCAAAAGCTTCCTTTTTGCCCTAAATGAACCAGCAGATCTTTTGGAAAGGGGAATGGGCTCTTTTGGACGCTTTCACAACCGACCAGCAAAATGAATGTTGTCACTGCCGTTTTCCACACAGAGCAAGAACTCTTCGGAGTGTCACTAAGGAGGGCTCAGGCTCAGGCTCAGGCAACAAAGTGATCTCAGGCTTCGCGCAGTGACAAAACCCACAGTTGTGGGTGGTCGACCAATTGCAAAGACCACCTATCCAGCTGTGTTCACAGTCACAACCATCAGAACCATGGACGATCGCCCTCCAGTCCTCCCTCCCCAGGCCCACCGAAGGGGGGCGGGGACTGTTCCGAGAGCCACTGCGCCTGCGCGCGCCGTCCCGTGACGTCACGGCCGGACGGCCCTCTGGTCTGCACTGCGCCTGCGCGGCGCGCAACTGAAGGAGCCCTTCTTGTGGGCGGGATTTCCGGTCTGGTGGCGACCCCCGGCTCCGGACGTCCGGCTGGAGGGCAGCGGGCGCAGGTGAGGGCTGCGCGGTGGCGGGCGCGGTCCGGTCGGTGCGGCCCCACGGCAGAGGCTCTAGGGCGGCGGGGTGCGGTCGGAGCGCCCCTTTCTTCGTGCGTGGACGGGAGCTGCGCTCCGCGCCCGGCGTCTCGGGCGGTGGGCAGTTGCCCGGGCCCGGTTGGACCTCGGCGTGCGCCCCGCCGGCCTGTGCCCGCGCCTGGCTCCCGGGTCTCCGCGCTGGAGCTCGGGCTTGGGCTTGGGCTCGGAGCGGCCGGAGGCCGATGACGACCGTCCAGTGGGGCTGCCGCGGAGAAGCTGCGGGCGTGAGGACCCCGGAGCCCCGGCTGTTGGGGCCACTAGTTCCTTCTCGTTGAGATTCGCCCCGAGTGTCGCCAGGTGCCTGGGAAGGTGCGCTACCGAGCCCTCTGTCTCGGAGGGAAGCAGCTGGTCATTGTACTGTCGCTTTCTCCTTCTCCAATAAAACAGCGCTTACACATCCACGACCACAGAATGGAACGGGCCACTTGGTTTTGTCGTGGCACTTCGCAGCAGCCCAACGGAGTCGTGTGCTAAGTACTGATCGTTAAAACGTGAAGCATCCTCCGCCTCCCGCCCGTTCCTATTTGTTTGGTATTTTGCACTACTAGATTTTAAATGTTGTGTGGGTCTGTAAGCATTAAAGCACTAACAGTTTCAAGGATTTTCTAATACCAGACACTGTTAAGCACCTTATGTAGATTCTCTGATTTCATCCCCCTCCTAATTTCCAAAATTTAACATTTTTTTTATTTGTAAAATTTTTAAACCCCATCGTACTCTTAAGGAAACTGAAACTACAAGAAATTGTCCCATATCTCAAACTACTAAATACTAGAGTCCACGTTTGAGTATTTGTTAGACTCTGGACCTGATCATAAGGAAGGTTTTTTTGTCTTGTTGCAAATGGAAAGCATCAGTTAAAAACCTCAGAATCCAAAGAATAAAATTAGAAAGCATGTAAAAGGCAATTGAGATCCAAATATTTGACTTTTTATGTAATTGCAATAAGCAAAAAGTTTTGTGTGTATTCTTTTTATTGTAATTTTGTAATCTTGTTATCTGTACACATAGTCATTTTAAGATACATGTGTATTCACACCATCACCTAAATTTCATCATTTTTGTAAAGTAATTTAAATCTTTGCCTGGGATTTCTTGAGTGAAACTTTGACACAATGTAGCATTTACAGACATCTATAGAAACTACATACCAATGTTTGAACATTCCGAAGTACTTCTTAATAAAGTTAATTTTATATACATTATACATAAATTATAGATGTAGAGTATGTGCCATAATATATCCAATTGAGAGAACCAAGTGGTACAGTTAGGCAAACCAGAGTAAGAAAGGGGAGGTAGTTACTATAATCGAAGTTAAAGTCTGAGGAAAGTGGTCTCTCCTGGGTTTATCTCTTGATCTAACCTGCTCAGTAGAAGAGGGGTTTTCTTTATCAAAAACTAGACAGAGAGGGGCAGGTTTTTCTCTGTAGGCTACCCAGTGGCAGCTGTGAACCATTGCCGTTGCAGTCAGAACAGGCTGTACCTCACCAGTGGTGTTGGTGTGTGTGTATGTGACCAGCAGGACTTTGCCTGTATGCTTTTCTAGGACCTATGTGGGTGTTTAGTAAGTCAGGGGCAAACAGCTACTGTGGGTCTGCCACCGGTAGCTGATATTACAGCATGGGTTCTGGCCTGTGGAGGTTGAGTGTCTTTCTGTTTTGTGTGGAGTGGGGAATCCATGGCCTTTACTCCATGGTGTATCTCTATTTCCTGAAGAGCTTCTGTGATTCCACTACGTGTTGGTGTGCCAGGAGGGGTCTGAGACTAGAAGAGAAGCCATGGTTTATATCTTAGAGCACGCATTTTTCTTGAAGTCTATTTTGGAAAAAAATAGCTTATTTTAATATTACATTAAGCTCTAATTAAAATAGATCTGATGTATTATAGATGCTAGTAGAATTCTAGACCCTAAGTCAACAAAGGATCCATTGTCTCAAGACTTTTTTTGTTTTATTTTTGTTAAAGCATTTAACATTTTATTACAGTTAGTTCTCACCACACCCTTTTTTCTTCACAGAATGTAAACTCTTCTTGAAAGCAGAAACATGGTGTACCTTCCCTAGTGCAGTGCCTAGGTATCGCCACTGAGGACTTGGGTATAACTGGCGTAGGGCATGAGCCAAAGGGAATGTGCTAATGAATTTATGTTTATAAATCTGCAAGTAACTATGATGAAATGGAGAGTTGAAGTGAGGAATTCACGGGGATAGAATTCTGAATTAGGTTTTGAATGCTAGAGTGTTTTGGCATAGCTAGCAGGGAAGAAGTGAAAGTAGACAGATATAAATTTGTTTTGTCAAAGACCTTATCTATAATTTAGGATTTCAGAATTCCTAGGAAGTCAAATTTCAATTCAGTGAGCGAGGTATTTGTTAAAGAACATCTGTTTTAGGCATTGTGTTTCTGATGCTGTGTGTAGTCAGAGAAAAAAGACACATGCAAAGGCAGACCTTACTTCATGAGCCTAGAAATGAAGTGCATTGTTCTGATTTTGTTTTTCTGTCTTCATTATTAGCAGTATTCTTTTGCATTATGTGCTAAAGAAGTAAGCAATGAAAGAAGTAATTCAATGAATGTGGACATTTAGGGAGAAATTTAATTAAAATTATTTTTCAGTTTGATAATTACAGGAAATGGAGGTAGTGATACTGTTGATAACATGCAAATTAGGTTTAAGTAAAATGATTATTAAATGTAGAGGTTGAAAAACATTTCATATGCTTTTCATATAGCACTGACACATTTTCATTTAATAAACATTAATAAATATTCACTCTGAAACATGATCTCTATATGAGGCCATTATGTTAAATACTTAGCTGAATTTTTCCTTTCACTTATTCTCTTTGCTTTATTAGTTAAACCAGAGGATCCACTGCTTCCATGGCTGCCTCACAAACTCCAGAGACTGTTGCATCTCATGTTCCCTTTGCAGATTTATGTTCAACTTTAGAGCGAATACAGAAAAGTAAAGGACGTGCAGAAAAAATCAGACACTTCAAGGAATTTTTAGATTCTTGGAGAAAATTTCATGATGCTCTTCATAAGAACCAAAAAAATGTTACAGACTCTTTTTATCCGGCAATGAGACTTATTCTTCCTCAACTGGAACGAGAGAGAATGGCTTATGGGATCAAAGAAACTATGCTGGCCAAGCTTTATATTGAATTGCTTAATTTGCCAAGGGAAGGGAAAGATGCCCTTAAGCTCCTCAATTATAGGACACCCACTGGGACACGTGCAGAGGCTGGGGATTTTGCAATGATTGCATACTTTGTGTTGAAGCCCCGATGTTTGCAGAAAGGAAGTTTAACCATACAGCAAGTAAATGAACTTTTAGATTCAGTTGCCAGCAATAATTCTGCCAAAAGAAAAGACTTGGTAAAAAAGAGTCTTCTTCAGCTTATAACTCAAAGTTCAGCACTGGAACAAAAGTGGCTCATACGAATGATTTTGAAGGACTTAAAGCTTGGTTTTAGTCAGCAAACTATATTTTCTGTTTTTCATAATGATGCTGCTGAGTTGCATAATGTCACCACAGATCTGGAAAAAGTCTGTAGGCAGCTGCATGATCCCTCTGTAGGACTCACTGATATTTCTATCACTTTGTTTTCTGCCTTTAAACCAATGTTAGCTGCAATAGCAGATATTGAGCGCATTGAGAAGGACATGAGACACCAGAGTTTCTACATCGAAACCAAGCTTGATGGTGAGCGTATGCAGATGCACAAGGATGGGGACGTTTATCAATACTTTTCCCGAAATGGCTATAACTACACTGATCAGTTTGGTGCCTCTCCACAAGAGGGTTCTCTTACCCCATTCATTCATAATGCATTCCAGCCAGATGTTCAGACCTGTATCCTGGATGGAGAGATGATGGCTTACAACCCCAACACACAGACTTTTATGCAAAAGGGTAATAAGTTTGATATTAAAAGGATGGTGGAAGATTCTGATCTGCAGACTTGTTACTGTGTTTTTGACGTATTGATGGTTAATAATAAAAAGCTAGGACGTGAGATCCTGAGAAAGAGATACGAGATTCTTGGTAGTACCTTTACACCAATACCAGGCAGGGTGGAAATAGTGCAGAAAGCACAAGCTCATACCAAGAATGAAGTGATCGATGCATTGAATGAAGCAATAGATAAAAGAGAAGAGGGGATCATGATAAAACATCCCTTATCCATTTATAAGCCAGACAAAAGAGGTGAAGGATGGTTAAAAATTAAGCCGGAGTATGTCACTGGACTAATGGATGAATTGGATATCTTAATTGTGGGAGGCTATTGGGGTAAAGGTTCACGGGGTGGAATGATGTCTCATTTTTTGTGTGCAGTAGCAGAGAAGCCCCCTCCTGGTGAGAAGCCATCTGTGTTTCATACTCTCTGTCGTGTTGGCTCAGGATACACCATGAAAGAACTGTATGATCTAGGTTTGAAATTGGCCAAGTACTGGAAGTCTTTTCATAGAAAAGCTCCACCAGGCAGCATTTCATGTGGAACAGAGAAGCCAGAAGTATACATTGAGCCTTGCAATTCTGTCATCGTTCAGGTTAAGGCCGCAGAAATTGTCCCCAGTGATATGTACAGAACTGGCTGCACATTGCGTTTTCCACGCATTGAGAAGATAAGAGATGACAAAGAGTGGCATGAGTGCATGACTCTGGAAGACTTAGAACAACTGCGGGGGAAAGCATCAGGAAAGCTTGCGTCAAAACACCTTTACCCAGGTGGGGATGATGAACCGCAAGAGAAGAAGCGGAGAGCTGCCCCAAAGGTGAAGAAGGTTATCGGAATTATTGAACACCTAAAGGCACCTAACCTTTCTAACATAAACAAAGTTTCCAATATATTTGAAGATGTTGAGTTTTGTGTTATGAGCGGGACAGCCAGCCATCCGAAGCCTGACCTGGAGAGCAGAATTGCAGAGTTTGGTGGCTACATTGTACAGAACCCAGGCCCAGACACATACTGCGTAATAGCAGGTTCTGAGAACATCAGAGTGAAAAACATTATTTCTTCTGATAAACATGATGTTGTAAAGCCTGCGTGGCTTTTAGAGTGTTTCGAGAGCAAAGTCTGTGTGCCGTGGCAGCCTCGCTTTATGATTCACATGTGCCCTTCAACAAAACAGCATTTTGCCCGTGAATATGATCGCTATGGTGACAGTTATTTTGTTGATACAGATTTGAACCAACTGAAAGAAGTGTTCTCAGGAATTAAAAATTCTAATGAACAGACTCCTGAAGACATGGCCTCTGTGATTGCTGACTTGGAATATCGTTACTCCTGGGACTGCTCTCCTCTCAGTATGTTTCGACACCACACCATTTATGTAGATGTGTACACTGTTATTAATGACTCGAGTACCAGAATCGAGGGAACGAGATTAGCCATCAGAGCCTTGGAGCTTCGGTTCCATGGGGCAAAGGTAGTTCCTTGCTTAGCTGAGGGAGTGTCCCATGTAATCATTGGGGAGGATCATAGTCGTGTTGCAGACTTTAAAGCTTTTAGAAGAACTCTTAAGAAAAAGTTTAAGATCCTTCAAGAACGTTGGGTGATTGACTCAGTAGACCAGTGTGAGTTACAGGAAGAAAATCAGTATTTGATATAAGCCAGCTTTCTTAGGAAGGCCTTGGATCTGGTAGACCCATTGCAATATGCAGTGATAATGAAATGGTAAACTGCATTTTGGTTTTATTTTTTTTTAAATCTATACTTAAAAAGTATTATTAGATACAGTAAAACAATTAAGAGAAAAGAAATGGAATGACTCAAAGCCAAGAAATTCTCTTAGTTGTGTAATATTTTATCAGTTTTGTGACCAAAATGAAATAATTGAGCAATTTAAATAAGAGGTGTTTGTAGAGCCATCTACATAGAAATCTAGAATTTTGACTCAGATATTAGTAAAATATATTTAGAAACTTTCAGAATCATTGTAATATTGATCTAAATAGGATTTTTCAATTAAAATTTTAATAGTTTTAGTTTTTATTAAAAAGCATTGCAAGAAAAAAAGTGCAGAGTTGTTATAATTAGACATGTAAAGTGTTTTTTTACTTGAATGCCAAAATGCCTCCTTTAAATGTGACATATTGTAAACAAACTTACTTTAAAAAAACTTCGTGATGTTTTTAGCAAAGTAAGGGGAAGTTTAATGCAACTTAGTGTTTCTAAACAGTTAAAATTGAGTTAGTTTGATATTTTTTAAAACTTGCAATTGTTTTTTAAATTTTTATTTTTTTAGTACTGAGGATTGAACACAGGGGCACTGAGACAGGGTCTTGCTAAGTTGCTGAAGGCCTCGCTACACTGCTGAGACTGGTTTTGAACTTAGATCCTCAGCTTCCTGAGACACTAGAATTACAGGTGTGTGCCACTGCACCCAGTAAAACTTTGCAATTTTAAAAGTTAGCACACATTTAATTTTTTTTCTGAAATTGAACAGGTTTTAAATCAAGCATTCCTGTGTGGATTTGTATTCCAGCGTGTAGTGTTCACGAGGTGCTTTTCCTAGGTGTCGTCCATTGGGCAGGTGTTGAATGGCATGTGTGTCATGATTTTCATTAGAGGCCAGTAAATTGCTTTGGCTTTTTAAAATGACTCTTTAAGTAGATCATTTAAAGTCAGTGTGTATAGTACATGTTATGTCTGGATTTATATATCAAATTTTGAAATACAGCCTCAATTCAAAAATATTCTTTGGCGACAGTTGTGAATGGAATTTGGTACCTGAGATAATGTGTGGGTCATGTGAAAGTAATTAGATGTTTTATGAAATAATACAATAAATGTGTGATTGTTATACTTAATTTAAATAAAGTATTTATTATTTTATTAAAATAATGTTTTATTTCTGTTCTCTTTATTTCTCAGTAGTTATTTTCTGTCAGATTTTATGGTGTCAGTATAAATTTTAACTGGCTTGAATCAAGTTTCTTTATGAAATACTTTGTTTCATGCTATGGAATGAGCTTTTAAAAATTGAAAACTTGTACTTTTTTGTCTAATGGGAAGATTCTTAAAATACAGGTAAGTGTAGTGAGGGTAAAAGTCCATTATTTTGCCACCAAAGATAATAACATTACCTTTTTAGATTATCAGTGGTAGTAAGGAAAGTGCAAAACAACTGTTCAAGCTGCCAGTGGTAAAGCTAACTATAATGCTGTGTTTACTCTTATGAGTTGTCAGGCTATTTACTGGTTCCCAGAACATGCCTGGCTCCTTTTCAGTTGCTGTGCAGCGCTCTTGAATGCACTGCAATGTATCTTGTCAGCCCATTGTTGCTCAAGCTTTGATTATTTCATGGAGCCTCCTCTACATTTTTTTTTCCTTTTGCATTTCCTGTGGGGCAGTGTGATAAATCTTCATAGTATCATTATTAGTTTTTGGGATATAGTCCTTAGAAGTGGAAATGCTGATTCAAAGTTAGGTTATTTTTCAGTAACTCTTGATATGTGTCAAAAACCCTAGTGAAAATGTTTTTCTTGCTTCTCCTGTTCCTCATCTCCAAATGCTGGGAGGTTCAGTTGCTTATTGCTGAACCTGTCATGTATTTTTATTCAAACCCAATGTTTATAACTTCTTTTACAAAGCTTTATTAAAGAAACATTTAAAAAGTTGTGTAATGAACCTGCTGTATATTTTATCCAGTTTGGATAATTATTGATGATCAATTTTTCATACTTTTGTTTCTCCAAGGTGTTTTTATATTATTAGCAGTATTGAGATTGAGCCTTGGGGTACTCTACCACAGAGCTACATCCCCAGTACTTTTTATTTTTCATTCTGAATAGGGTCATCCCAAGTTGCCCAGGCTGGCCTCACTCTTTTTTTTTTTTTTTTTTTTTTTTTTTTTTTTTTTTTTTTTTTTTTTTTTTTTTTTTTTTTTTTTTTTTTTTTTTATTTATTCTATTTAGGTTTACATGATAGCAGAGTGCAATTGTACACAGATGGAGCACAACTTTTCATTTCTCTGGTTGTGTGTGATGTAGAATCACATCATACATGCAGTCATACATAAAGCTAGGCTATGATGTCCATCATATTCCATCATCTTTACTGTCCCCCTGCCTCCTCCTCCCTCCCATCCCTGTGAGCAAAGTTCCTCCATTGTTCCCATGTCCTTCCCCCCATTATGGATCAGCATCCACTTATCAACAAGTATATTTGGCATTTGGTTTTCTGAGATTGGCTTACTTCACTTAGCATGATGTTATCCAACTCCATTTATTTACCTGAAAATGCCATAATTTTATTCTCTCTTATTGCTGAGTAATATTCCATTGTGTATATATACCACAGTTTCTTTATCCATTCATCTGTCGAAGGGCATCTCAGTTGGTTCCACAGTTTAGCTATTGTGAATTGAGCTGCTATAAACATTGAAGTGGCTGTGTCACTGTAGTATGCTGTTTTTAAATCTTCTGGGTATAGACCAAGGAGTGGGATAGCTGGGTCAAATGGTGGTTCCATTCCAAGTTTTCTAAGGAATCTCCGTACAGCTTTCCAGATTGGTTGTACCAATTTGCAATCCCACTAGCAATGTATGAATGTGCCTTTTCCCCCATAACCTTGCCAACACTTATTATTGTTTGTATTCTTGATACTTGCCATTCTGACTGGCATGAGATGAAATCTTAGGGTAGTTTTGATTTGCATTTCTCCGATTGCTAGAAATGTTGACCATTTTTTATGTCTGTTGATCAATTGTATATCTTCTGTGAAGTTTCTGTTAAGCTCCTTGGCTCATTTATTGATTGATTGTTTTTTTGATGTTAAGTTTTTTGAGTTCTTTATATATCCTGGAGATTAGTGCTCTATCAGATGTGCATGTGGCAAAGATTTGTTCCCAGAATGTCGGCTCTCTGTTCACTTTATTATTTGTTTCTTTTGCTGAGAAGAAGCTTTTTAGTTTGAATCCATCCCATTTGTTGATTCTTGATTTTACTTCTTGTGCTATAGGAGTCTTGTTAAGGAAGTAAGGTCCTAATCTGACATGATGAAGATTTGAGCCTATTTTTTCTTCTGTTAAGTGTTGGGTCTCTGGTCTGATTTCCAGGTCCTTGATCCACTTTGAGTTGAATTTTGTGCATGGTGAGAGATAGGGGTTTAGTTTCATTTTTCTGCATATGGATTTCCAGTTTTCCCAGCACCATTTGTTGAAGAGGCTATCTTTTCTCCATTGTATGTGTTTGGCTCCTTTGTCTGGTATCAGATAACTGTATTTAAGTGGGTTCATCTCTGTGTCTTCTATGCCATTGGTCTACATGTGTATTTTGGTGCCAGTACCATGCTGTTTTTGTTACTATAGCTTTGTAGTATAATTAAGGTCAGGTATTGTGATGCCTCCTTCTTCACTCTTGCTAAGGATTACTTTGGCTATTCTGGGTCTCTTATTCTTCAAATGAATTTCATGATTGCTTTTTCTATTTCTATCAGGAATGATGTTGGGATTTTAATTAGAATTGCATTGAAACTATATAGCACTTTAGGTAATATGGCCATTTTGATAATATTGATTCTGCCTCTCCAGGAGCATGGGAGATTTTTCCATCTTCTAGGGTCTTCTTCAGTTTCTTTCTTCAGTGTCTTGTAGTTTGCATTGTAGAGGTCTTTCACCTCTTTTGTTAAATTGATTCCCAAGTATTTTATTTTTTTGAGGCTATTATGAATGAGATAGTTTTTCTAATTTCTCTTTCAGAGGGTTTATCACTGATGTATAGAAATGCGGTTGATTTATGGGTGTTAATTTTATATACTGCTACTTTGCTGAAATCGTTTATTAATTCTAGGAGTTTTCTGGTAGAATGTTTTGGATCCTCTAAGTATAGAATCATGTCGTCTGCAAATAATGATAGTTTGAGTTCTTTTCCTATTTGTATCCCTTTAATTTCTTTCTTTTGTCTAATTGCTCTGACTAGTGTTTCAAGGACTGTGTTGAATAGCAGTGATAAAAGAGGGCATCTCTGTCTTGTTCCCGTTTTTAGAGGGAATGCTTCCAATTTTTGTCCATTTAGGATGATGTTGGCCTTAGGTTTAGCATATATAGCTTTTAACAAAGTTGAGGTATGTTCCTACTATCCCTAGTGTTTTGAACATAAAAGGGTGCTGTATTTTGTCAAATGCTTTCTCTGCATCGATTGAAAAAATCATATGACTTATCTTTAAGTCTGCTGATGTGATGTATCATGTTTATTGATCCATATGTTGAGCCAACATTGCATCCCTGGAATGAACCCCACTTGATCGTGGTGCACTATTTTTTTTGATATGTTTTTGTATCCAATTTGCCAGAATTTTATTGAGAATTTTTGCATCTATGTTCATCAGGGATATTGGTCTGAAATTTTCTTTGATGTGTCTCTGTCTGGTTTTGGAATCAGGGTGATGCTTACCTCATAGAATGAGTTTGGGAGGGTTCCCTCCTATTCTATTTCCTGAAATAGTTTGAGGAGTATTGGTATTAATTCTTCTTTGAAGGTCTTGTAGAACTCAGCTGAAAATCCATCTGGCCCTGGGCTTTTCTTGGTTGGCAGGCTCTTGATGGCATCTTCTATTTTCTTGCTTGAAATTGATTTGTTTAAGTTGTGTATGTCCTCTTGGTTCAGTTTGGGGAGGTTATATGCATCTAGAAATTTGTTGATGTCTTCAGGGTTTTCTATTTTACTGAAGTATAAATTTGCAAAATAGTTTCTAATTATCCTCTGCATTTCAATAGTGTCTGTTGTGATATTTCCTTTCTCATCATGAATTTTAGTAATTTGGGTTTTCTCCCTCTTTTTTGTTAGGGTGGCTAAGGGTTTGTCAATTTTGTTTATTTTTTCAAAGAACTAGCTTTTTGTTTTGTCAGTTTTTTGAATTGTTTCTTTTGTTTCAATTTCATTGATTTCAGCCCTGATTTTAATTATTTCCTGTCTTCTACTTCTTTTGGTGTTGATTTGTTCTTCCTTTTCTAAGGCTTTGAGATGAAGAGTCAAGTCATTTATTTGTTGACTTTTACTTCTTTTAATAAATGAGCTTCATGCAATGAACTTTCCTCTTAGCACTGCCTTCACAGTGTCCCAGAGATTTTGATATGTTATCTCAGAATTTTTGTTTACCTCTAAGAATTTTTTTATATCTTCCCTGATGTCTTCTGTTATCCATTCATCATTCAATAGTATATTATTTAGTTTCCAGGTGTTAGAGTAGTTTCTATTTTTTAATTTGTCATTGATTTCTAATTTTATCCCATTGTGGTCAGATAGGATGCAGGGTACTATCTCTATTTTTTTATATTTGCTAAGACTGGCTTTGCGACATAACCATATGATCTATTTTGGAAAAGGATCGATGTGCTGCTGAGAAAAAAGTGTATTCACTTGTTGATGGATAGAACACTCTAAAGTCTGTTAAGTCTAAATTATTGATAGTTTCTTTGAGATCTGTGGTTTCTTTATTTAGTTTTTGTTTGGAAGATCTATCGAGTGGTGACAGAGCTGTGTTTAAGTCTCCAAGTATTATTGTGTTGTGGTCTATTTGATTCTTGTATTTGAGAAGGATTTATTTGATGTATGTAGAAGCCTCATTATTTGGGGCATAGATATTTATGATTGTTATGTCTTATTGATGGATAATTCCCTTAAGAAGTATGAAATGACCTTCTTTCTCTCTTTTCACCAGCTTTGGTTTGAAGTCCACTTTATCTGATGTGAGGATGGAAACTCCTGCTTGTTTTCAGGGTCCATGTGAGTGATACTTTTATTCCCACCCTTTCACTTTCAGTCTGTGGATGTCTTTTCCTGTGAGATGAGTTTCTTAAAGACAGCATATTTTTGGGTCTTTTTTTTTTTAAATCCAGTCTGTCAGTCTATGTCTTTTAATTGGTGCATTTAGGCCATTCACATTCAGGGTTATTATTGAAATATGATATGTAGTCCCGGTCATTTTGGTTTATTTTTGGTTTTTACCTTGACTTGGTTTCTCCTTTGATTGCCCTCCCCCCTTTTTTTAGTGTAGTTCCTCTCTTTGCGTATATTCATTGTTGGTTGTCATTTTTTCCTCCTGAAATATTTTGCCAAGAATCTTGTGTAGTACAGGCTTTTTTGCTGTAATTTCTTTTAACTTTTGTTCATCTTGAAAAGTTTTTATTTCATCAAATCTGAAGCTCAATTTTGCTGAATATAGGATTCTTGGTTGGCATCCATTTTCTTTCAGAGCTTGTTATATGTTGTTCCATGATCTCCTGGCTTTCAGGGTTTGGGTTGTAAAATCTGCTGAAATCCGAATTGGTCTCCCCTTATATGTAATCTGGTTCCTCTCTCGCGGCCTTTAAAATTCTATCCTTATTCTGTATATCGGGCATTTTCATTATAACGTGCCTTGGGGTAGTAGATCTGTTGTAATTTTGTACATTTGGTGTCCTGTAAGCCTCTTGTATTTGATTTTCCAATTCATTTTTCATGTTTGGGAAATTTTCTGATATTATTTCATTGAAGAGATTGTGCATTCCTTTGGTTTGAAATTCTATGCCTTTTTCTATACTTATAAATCTTAGATTTGGTCTTTTGATGCTGTCCCATATTTCTTGTATGTTCTGTTCATGATTTCTTAACCATGTTCACTGTATGGTCAAGTTTATTTTCAAGATTGTATATATTGTCTTCATTATCCGAGGTTCTGTCTTCCAGGTGATCTAGTCTGCTGGTGATGCTTTCTATTGAGTTTTTTATTTGGTTTATTGTTTCCTTCATTTCAATAATTTCTGACTTTTCCCCCACAATCTCTAGTTCTTTCTTAAAGTAATCTTTTGCTACTTGTAATTGCTCTCGTATCTCTTTGTTAGAGTGACCAATGGTTGCCTTTATTTGCTCTCCTATATCTTTGTTGGATTTATCAATTTTTGCCTGTATTTGCTCGCTTATGTCATTCTTTAATTTGCAGATCATTTTAATTATGTACATTCTGAATTCTTTCTCTGACATTTCATCAACTGTGTTGTCAATGGATTTCGTTACTGTGGTATCAAGGTTTATTTGGGGCACTTTCTTTTCTTGTTTTTTCATGTTGATTATGTATCTTCCTTTCTTGCAATGATGATCTGAGGTATTAAGGCTTCTATCCTATAATCTTGTACTGACACTATAGATTACCTGTATCTCACCTTGGAATTACTTCCAGTCCCCAGCAGGAGTCCCCAGATGGACACTACTGTCACTAAAGTTGGTGGTGGTGGTGTTGGACTACCTCCAGAGGGCAGTGGGAGTGGCCTTGGATGGGCTCCCCTGGCAGTCCCTGAGGGTGGTTATGGACCTTCTGTCGCACTCCTGCTGGTCCACAGGAACTCTGGAGCAGAACTGGGGTGGGCCCAGGCCTTACTTGGGTGGAGTCTCCTCACACAGGGGTCTCTGCTGGCGACTCTTACCGTGGGTATGGGTTCCCCAGTGGCTAGTGGTTATCAGTCTCTGGTCTGCCCTTGGCTGGGCACCCGTGGAGTTCCCTGGGGGCAGTTTGGGGCCCTTGCTGTGCCTGCCAGTCTGCAGGAACTCTGGAGCAGAACTGGGCTGGCCTCACTTTTGGTGATCCTGCTGTCTCAGCTTTGCTGCTGGGAATGTAGGTACGGGCCACCATGCCTGCTCAGATGATTTTTAATGTAATCTAGATCACATGCTTTTATCTGCACATATACCATAATAGAACCCTTGATTTCTCAAATGGGGTTGTGCTCTCTTCCAGTATTTTCTCTCCTTATTAAGTAGTGCATTTACTCAGCCTGCTCAGGATAGAAATTGTGGAGTTGTCCTTGACCATCTGGTCTCATTCCTATGATGCACATCTAATCAGAACATGTCCTCTCTCCACTCATGCCAGTAGCCAGCACCTAACCATTCCTGCTGGTTTGTTTCAATAGTGTTCTTAACTAGCCTTCCTTCCATTTTTTTGGTGGGGGAGGGTACCGGGGATTGAACTCAGGGGCACTCGACCACTGAGCCACATCCCAGCCCTATTTTGTGTTTTATGTAGAGACAGGGTCTCACTGAGCTTCTTAGCGCCTTGCATTTGCTGAGGCTGGCTTTGAACTCGCGATTCTCCTGTCTCAGCCTCCCAGTCCTTCCATTCTTTTTTTTTTTTTTAACATATTTTTTTTTTAAACTTTTATTTATTTATTTATGTATTTTGTATGTGGTGCTGAGGATCGAACCCAGGGCCTCACGCATGCGAGGCAAGCGCTCTACCGCTGAGCCACAATCCCAGCCCCAGTCCTTCCATTCTTATTGTATTATGTTCTGTTCTCCAGAACAGAATTTTTAAAGATGCAGATCAGATTGTGTTACTCTTCTGGTTACAACCACTGAATTGCCATCAGGCCTAATATCCAGTGTTTGCTATGGCCTGTTGTACCTGGCCCTGCCTTACCTGGCTTAAGTTAGCTGGCGTCACTCTCTCCTGATCACCCCTGCACCTCACGCCCCTCGCTCACCCGCTTTAGCAGGTTGTCCTGCTTGCACCCCTTTACCTTAGTTCTCTCCATGTCTGCCCATCCACACCCAGCTCTTACTGTCCCTTTCCCAGGGCCCTGTTTTCCCACCACCGAATAGGGTCTTCATGGACGGTGACAGCTGTGGTCCATCGTTAGTCAGCGATTCAGCTATTGGTGGAGTATCCCGAAGCTACTGGAAAACACTTTGCTCTGATTCTTCAAGGCCACGGATCTGTTTTCTAGAAAGCAGGACAGGTTTTACCAAGAACTTCAGCCTTGTCTGCGTCATTGAAGACTTAGAACTGTGCTCAAGTCCATTGACTCATCAGGCTGGAGTAGCTGCTCCACACATGTGCCTTGCCTGGGATCTTAGTCACAGGATCACTTTGGGCCACTGGACTCCTCACTCTGGGAGGATAGGCTCGGCTTAATAACATGGCTAGTATGGAATTCTTTTGGCTCTAGAGCTATTCTGTAAAAACTGCTACAATTTATTTTCATCCAATCTAAGAAGTTCTTTCTCTGGTAATCATTTGGGCAAATAGACAAAAAGGAAGTCTCTGTCCTCAGGGAACTCAAGATGTACCGAAAGTAAGATAACGGGAATGCCAAAGACGAGTGTTTTCCTGGGGAAGGGAGTAAGGTATTGCCCTGAAAAGCCATGTGGAGTAGGGAAGAGGACACCTACAGCTAGGTCACCTGGGCTCAGCTCCAGTCTTGCCACCACTTGTGTATTTATTTTGACCCCAACTACCTCTTCGAACCTTAGTTTCTTTCTTTGTTTTTGTTTTTTTTTTGGTACCAGAGATTGAACTCAGGGGTACTCAACCACTGAGCCACATCTCCAGCCCTATTTTGTGTTTTATTTGGAGACAGGGTCTCACTGAGTTGCTTAGTGTCTCAACGTTGCTGAGGCTGGCTTTGAACTTGCAATTCTGTCTCAGCCTCCCAGAGTGCTGGGATTACAGGTGTGCACCACCACACCAGGCTGTGAACCTTAGCTTCTTAACTTTCAAGTGAAAGTGACATCTGTCTCACCAGTGTTGGAGCAGTTAGAGCACCAGCACACAGTAAGTACTCCTCAGTTTCTATCTGCTGCTCTCACCGAGGCTGTTCATGGTGGTGATAAGTGAGTAGATTCAGAAAGAAGTAGAATGTGAGGCATCTTGGTGTGGAAGGGTTTTCCTGGCAGAGTGAAGATTATACATAAAGGCATAGGCAATACAAAAGTGTGGGGCTATTTGTAAAACGTTCAGATGTAGGTACAGAGGTTAGAGTAGATTTTGAAAGGTCTTAAATGCCACAGTACAGAATATGGATTGTGTCTGGTATTCACGGTAAATGCATTGAAGAGTTGCAAGGCAGGTATCAACCTCAGATCAGTTGCTTATTTCACTTTTGTTTTGTTTTTGTTTTTTTAGTTTTAGTTTTTAGACTATTGAGGTTTGATTGAAATAAAAGACTCCATGTATGATATATTCAATTTGAGCTTGGAGTTAATTGCACACCTGGGAGATCATCGTCACAATCAAAGCCAGGAGCTTATCAACTCCTCCCCTTGACTGATTGCTCTTGCTGCTTCATCATCCACAAATGCAGTGCCTCCTGAGCTCTCAGCTCTCCTTTCTCCCAGTGAGACAGATGTCCCTGTCTGTATTGCATGCACTGTAGTTGGGAAGAGGGGAAGACTGTTTCCTCTGCTCTGGTCTCGTGATTCACCCTCCTTAGGGGCTGTTTCATCCTCATTTCAACAACCCCTATGTTCTCTCACCAATGTTTATTCTTCACATGCAGAAATTTTTAAAGAATGGTTTAAATGTGTAGTTGTATTTCCTAGCTTTTTACTCTTAAAATTCCACGTAATTTTTTGGGGGGGTACCAGGGATTGAAGTCAGGGGCACTCGACCACTGAGCCACATCCCTAGTCCTATTTTGTATTTTATTTAGAGACAGGGTCTCACTGAGTTGCTTAGCACCTTGCTATTGCTGAGCCTGGCTTCAAACTCACAATTCTCCTGTCTCAGCCTCCCAAGCCGCTGGGATTACAGGTATGTGCCAACGCACCGGGCTTCCACATACATTTCTTAAAGCCTTTGAACTCTGTCGCTATACTCCATAAATGTCAAAAAGCTTGTTGGAGACTCTGTTGGGGAGCACAGACACGCTTACCTTTCACCAAGAAGGTATAATTGTGTGCCTAAAGGATGTATTTATACCACTGAAGGAAGGAACCTACCCACCTGGTAAGCTAGATTAACCAAATAAACCCTGGCAACTTCTCAGAGGCAGATATGGTGAGGAGATTGCCTCTCAGAGGACAGGTAGTTGCTCTGGCATTCAAAACAGTTGGAAGCTTAGAAAAACTAGACTTCCCAAATTGTTTCTTAATCTTGTAATCTTAATACCACTTCAAAAAAATAACACCAAATTCGAAGCAACAAAAACTTTCATCCCTCACCATTGGGAATGTAAAATAGTGCTACTTTGAAAAACTGGTAATTTTAAAGTCCTAGACCTCTTCTGTAACTCACCAGGTCTGTCCTGCAACAAGAAAAAAAAGAAGCTGTCTACAGAGTGATTTGGACAAGAATATTCAAAGTAGCTTTGCTCCTAATAGCTGCAAACCAGAAAGCCGTTCATCTTTCAGTAGGAGAATGGATGAATAAGCCAGTAAGAACACATAACAGAACTCTGCTCAGCAGCCCCAGAATGCCAGCTGATGCCCACAGGAGTATGGATTCCTGCTTGAGTGACAGAAGCCAATGCCAATAGCACACATACTGTGAGTTCAGGAACAGATACAACTAATTCTTAGCGGTAAAAATCAGAGCAGACTTGTCTCTGGGAAGGAGGATTTACTAAAAAGGAACAAAGAGATTTCTGAAGTGATAGAAATTTAATTACCTCAATTGACATGTTGGTTACACAGATGTATATATCAGAGCTCTTAAGATTTTCTCATGTTACTCCATGTAAATCATGTTTTAATAATTTCCTTAAATATTAAAAACAATTATTATTATTATTTTTTGGTACTGGGGATTGAATTCAGGGGTACTCAACCACTGAGCCGCATCCCCAGCCCTATTTTGTGTTTTATGTAGAGACAGGGTCTCACTAAGTTGCTTAGCGCCTCGCCATTGCTGAGGCTGGCTTTGAACTCGTGATTCTCCTGTCTCACCCTCCCAAAGTGCTGGGATTACAAGCGTGAGCCACCACGCCTGGCTTAAAAACAATTATTGATTGCATAGTTCCATAGAGACAAAGTATCCCAAAACTTTAAAATGAATACTGTAAGAACAGCAGTAAAATATTTTCAAACAATTTTCAATTTAAGGAGCATGAGGGTGAACCAATATGAAAACCTATTGTGGCTGTAACTGCTGATGGGCCAAAGGCAGCAGTGAAAACTGGCTTGAGAAATTCAATATTTTTCTTAAAGAAAAAAGCTAAATGACATAAAAATAGGAGACTTACTAAATATTATAATACTTTGAAAAAGAGCCAGTCTTTGGCATTCTTGGGTGGTGGTGACAATCCAGCACGTTGTTTGAATCTCCTCGAATTCCCATATAACCATACAGAACAACTAGGTAGCAAACAAAACCCCACAGACAGTATTCACCACAGGAGTAAGTGATGAGCTATCCCCAAAACCCAAGGTACACACAGGCGAGGACAAGCAGGTGGACAGCAAGCACCAGTGTGGCATCACAGGTGAGGCCCAGAAGAACCTGAGGGGGGGATGAACCCCACAACCAGCAGCGATATACTGGAAAGGGCAGGGGCTAGAATGAAAACAGCTGAAACTGGGACTTTGTTCAATCATACAGGAGTTAAGGAGGAGCCCCAGGTATGTCCAAGGACCTGGCACATCTGAATCCCCAGAACTGAGCCAGTACCAATGCTCACCAGGACAAGATCCCATGCTGAGAATAAGGTGCTGGGAATGGAGTAAAATGTCATCAAAATAGGGAAAATTGGTACACAGGAAATAGTTCAGAGAAAAGTGGGGAAGAAAGCAGAGCTAAGTTCTCAGAAAGCAAACTACCACGTTTTTGAAAAGCAGTAGCAGAGTTTCTGTGAAGTTAGACAAGTTCCTGTTAATATATTTTCTTCTGAACATTTAGCAAGAGCTAGGTCACCTAAAAATGAGCAATGAAAAAGCGCTGGGACTAAATACAAGAATATGAATAGAAGCATAATTAAAAACAAGGGAAAATGGAATCATATAGGACATACCACCACAACAGATTGAATTTGTAACCTGTAACTTCAAAATGAGTAAAAATGGAAGAAGGAGAAGAAAAGGCAGGTAGGAATGAAGGAACTCTGAAAGAATAACACATTTCAGAAAAACTCAAATAGTGACAACTCAGGAATTAGATGTCAAAGAAAAAAATCTACATGCCATTGGTAATCAACCCATAGAAGTAATTGATAACATGTTATTTCACTTTCTACCACTTTAACAAAATACATGAGACACTCAACTCAAAGAGAAAAGTACTGGAGGTTCCAGTGCATGATTGATTGGTTCTGTTGCTTTTGCCTTGGGGCCTGAGGCAAAAGAAATATACCACGGTGGGAGCATGTGGTGGAGGAAAACTGCTCACCTCATGGTGGGCAGCAAAAGAGAAGAAGGAACAGGGGTCCCACAATCCCCTTGGAGGGCATGAGGTGACCTAAGCACCTTCCCAAAGGCCCCACCTCTTAAAGATTCCAAATCTCCCAATAGTGCCACCCTGGGATTTGAGCCTTTAATGCCTGGGCCTTTGGGAACACTTGAAATCCACACTGTAGCAATACGTTTAACTGTGTAACACAATAAACCAGGTGAAATCTTGAAAGTTTCGGTCTGTATGTCACTGTTAGGTCAGTTCTGGGGATGAAGGGCAAGGGCTGTCACTTCTTACTCCACAGCCTGTTGATGTCACTCTTCCTTGTATCTGACCCTTGAAAAGGCCAAATAGCCTCTGGTTCTTCTTGTTCCGTGGATAAAAGTGTGATGACTGCTGAGGTGTCTTACAGTATTCACATTCTGAAATGTAAGAGTCATTTGCAGGCCTAGAGTTGATTTATTACTGTGCCTTTTATTTTCTGAGGTGATCTTGAGCTAGTATTGATGATTTGGTTGGTAAATGGGCCTGGGAGGGCAGCTGGTGGACAGTTCCAGAGGGGGCCAGGAAATCCCTATTTAGGGATCTAAATGATGACTTTTCCAAGGAGCAAGTCTTCATTTCCCTCACCCTTTTTATTTGGACATATGAAGTTCCTCTATCTCATGTAAATAAAAAGATCCTTCATAGATGTGACACCTTTATTAGCAATATTAACATTAATATGAAAAATGTATACCTTAAACAAATGCACCTTCAAGATAAAACATCATACAGTCATCCCCACAATACAAACACATATCCAGTTGGATTGCCTTCTCTAAGCTCCTCCTTGTAGAGAACCTCTGTAGAAATTCAGGAGCAGCCACAGAAACGCCAACTCCTATCAAAATCAGCATAGCATAGTGCGTAAAAGGCAAACCTTATTATAACTGGTATATGGTTGCTGTTCAAGCAGTAGTAAGTGTTGCTTTTATATCAGGTTGGCATGCTTTTGGTTATGGGAAAAGACAGGTAAATAAACCAAAATCAATGAATTCTTGAGTCTTGGTGAGTTTAAATTTTGTCATTCCATGTTAATTAATGATAGTAAAATGGCAGAGCTCCTGGCAGTCTTCATAGACAGTATTACCATTTCTTAGATTTCTCTGCTTGCTGATGAAGGCTGCTGCTGAACTTACCCTTTCAAGAAACAAGGAAGTTGAACTCAGGAATAACACAGGTCTTCAAATTCTGTACAAAGTTTATTATAGCACTGAAAGACAAAAATGTCACTCAGCACAATGCGTTCTCTAAATTCCATACCTCATATAATTTATGTGAATAAGGATGTATTTACCCCCTACAACTCTGGCTTTTACAATGATTGGTGCAAGATTTCAGAGTGTTCTGAAACTAATGTCCCCCCAAAATCAGTCATTTTATTAATGTTCTCCATTGCATCCTCTAAGTCATTTCCCCTGTGGTGTTGGCAATAGCTGGAGGGAACTATGAGTCATGTGAGTGTCTGGCTTTAGGCTGGGGCATCATTTTTCAGCTGATTGTTTGGGGACCTCAAGGATTTACAAGGACATTTCCATCCAAAGTTTGTGATTGTTTTAATATCTTTGGCTTTTTATATGAATTGATAAATAGGATAAATAATGTTCCCTTTGAAATTGAGTGATTTGAAAGCCTCTGGAAATTAAGCAAGCACTTGTAGTAGCTGAGTCTGACAAGCAGCTATATGACTCACCGAGTCCCATGATCACTCAGCTGAACATCGCTTGCCAGCATGGAGGTAAGGGACATTACTCAGCTTAGAAGTTGAATTTTTAAAATTCTTGGTTATATAAGTTAGTTTGTCTCAATATATATTTCATGAAAAAGGAAAACTAATGTGCATCAACTAAGATAAAACAAGTTAATGAAGATCATATACGTAAAAATATTACAAGTACATATGGCAAAAACAGTCATATGATTGATTGTTAAGATGTGTTCACCTGGTTCAAGTTCCCATCTGTCACAGCAAGTTTCTTCTAGCAGTTTCAGAAGCAGTGTTGAACAAAAGAATTATAAATTACACTGACAATCATAGTTTGCCTTTTATTTATTGGCAGTTGAGCACTATTCATTACCCCAATGTATTCATTTGTAGAACAAGTGTTTGCAAACCCAACTTTCCTTCTCTCTAGGTACTTAGAAAGTACCATTTTCAAAAAATAATCCACTTGGTTTTTTTGATGTCCAATTTGCAAAAATTAGAAATCAGGAAATTATTTTTATGTATTCCTGGTTTTGGAACAGTTAATTCTTAGCATATATTTTACTATTTAATAGGTTTCCAAATACAGATACTTTTGTAATTCATTGAAAATTAAATTTATTTATTTATAAAACAGTATTTCATTCTCATATTATGAATATTATTCCAGATACTGTGGCATAGCAAATCAATCCAAAGCTTAGTGATGTAAAACAGCCATTTAATTATGGTCAGGAATTCAGACTACACATAGCAGCAGCCTCTTGTCTGGGTCCCATTATGTCTGAGGATTCAGCTGGCAATAGGCGCTCTGTTCTTGCTGGCTGGGAGAAGGCAGGGGACCCTGGGTTCACAGCCTGAAGGAGCTGAATTCTGACAGGAGCCATGACAGTGGGAAGTGGCCATTCCCCAGTTCACCCTCCAGATGAGAAAGCAGCCATAGCCCATGCAGATGTTTGCTTCCACAAGTGAGCTGCTGACAGATGCTTGAAGGCTGATTTGGACATGGACAGTGGACAGAATCTGCAGGGAAGCGAAGGACCACGAGAGGAGAAGCCTAAATCACTGGGGATCTGCCAGCTTCAGTCTGGACCCAGGGAGGCTACTGGTGGGATCTCAACAGATCAATGGGGAACACGTAGGAGGCCAGAGAAAGAAGGGTCATTGTGGGAAGAAGCTCAGGGACTCGCCTCCTGGCACAAGCAGCATTTCAAGTGATGAATTCGGTCATGCTGATGAGAACTTCAAGCAGTGTTGAGGATGATCCCCGGTTTCCTGCTGCTTATAGTAAAAAGTGTATGATTTTAAAAAATCCATTTTTGTTTGCTAAACAAAAAGGAATCAAAAATTGATAATTTTGAACATCCTCAGTGTATCCAGAAAGCAAAAGCTGTTGAAATTTGGAATTTGCTTCCCAAAGTCTAGAGTGCAGAAAAAGCTGAGGTGTGATTCTGTTAACTCCGCTCTTACGTCAGATGCACCTAAAGATCAGCTCACTCTGTTTCACAAAGGGCCAAGATCCTCTTAGAGCCTCTGGATCAACATAAGGGGCCTGCAGAAAGGTGAGGTCTGTAGCCCCTGGCCATGTCAGCACAGGGTGGTTAGAGAAATGCACTGTAAAGATCTGTGAGGAGGCTTCTGTCCAGTGGAGTGAAGCCCACTGGGAAGATCATGTCAGCAGAAAAACTGCCAGGACAGAAAGAAACAGTGTATAAAATGAAAGGAGGCTGAGGGGGCACTAGAACTCCCCAGGCAGGAAGCCGTCTTAGGAAGCCCCCCAGCAGCAAACTGTGCCCATTCCATGGAAAACGAGGGAGGTCTGGAGGGCAGAGCCTTGAGGCCTGAGGGTAGACCAGGAGCACAGTGCTTTGTCTACGCTTCGAACTGACCAAGGAACTGCGAACATGCGCCTGGATTTTTAGAATTGCTATGGACAAGAGACCACTTTCACTTTCATTTACCCCTCCCTTTTGGGGGGGAATGTCCACACCTGTCATTCTCTGTCCGGGCCACCATGGCATGTTGGATGTGTTGGGGACAGATGACTTCTCAGTTTCATCTGTGGAGCTGGAGCGCTGTACCTAACTGTTTACCCCAGCAGCCTCATCTGCCCTGAGCCTGGTTTGGATGAAGGGTTTCATACTTTGCTGGTAGACTAATGAATGAAATAAGACTTGAGACTTGTGGGAGGGAATCTTGAAAGGAGGCGTATCATTGAAGTCAGAGAAGAGACTATATAGACAGATTGTAAGGTGGACCCCATGATCTCTGCCTTCTGGCATTCAGAGTCTGGTAGAATTCCCTCCATTGGAAAAACCTGTGATTTTCATCTTTTCAATAGAATTTGATGGAGGTGATAGAATGCCACTCTCACAGTTACAGTGCTCACCAGCAGACTTAACCCACCTCTCTCTCTCTCCTTCTCCCTCTTTCTCTCTCTCTCTCTCCCCTCCTCCCTCTCCATCTTCCCCTCCACCCTCTGTCATCCAAGATTGGCCCCTGTGTACCCACAGTAGCACAATGGAGAGTGTCAGAGTCTTTCACAAGGTGGGGCCTAATGGGAGGTCTTTGGGTCATAAGGAGCATACCCTTGAAGGGGTTTGTGGGACCTCAAGCCTGCCCTCTTCCTTTCTTTTTCTTGCTGGCCCACAATGTGTGTTTGCTTTGCTACACACTCCTGCCATGGTGTGCCACCTCGACACAGGCCCCAAACCATAGGACTAATCAATCACGCATGAGACCTTCCAAAACTCTGAGCTAAAATTAACCTTTTATCTTTATAAGTTGGTTACCTCAGGTGTGTGTTATAGTGATGGAATGCTGACCAATGTTGACCTTTACAGAAGCAAGGTGTTGCAGACCCCTTAGCTTCAAGGAAGAAAAGCTCGCCAATACTCCAAGAATCAGGAAGCAGGTGCTGTCCTAACTGAGCTTGAAGATGAGGACACACCTCCTCATGCTCTCATCTTTCTGAGCCTTGGCATGATTAAGTGAGGCAATTTCTGTCAAACTGCTCAGCAGTCTGTGGTGCAAAAAAGCCTCTGAAGAGCTATTCACTTTTTCCTTGCTGGCTCTCTAAGGTTGGCTGGAAAAAAGTGCAAATTGATTGTAATCCACTTATAATTGACCTCCAACTATTTTTTCTTCTAATCTCTCTCTGCTTTGCCATCTCTGGTCAAACTGACTTTCTATATTTTACCCATTCTAATTCCATGTGTATTTCCAAATTTTATTATTCTCTAAAGTTAGATCAAATGTTATTCTTTTCCATAAAATAATGCCAATGCTGAATCCCTTCTTCCCAACACTTGAAAAACTCAGATTTTGTGTTCTTTATTATTTTCTGCCTCATAATCTGTTTATCTAACTTTACCTTCTGGTTTAGCTTTTAGAGGATATTCATAATTTCATGTGAATCTTTTATGTTTCAGTATTTATTGACTGTTTTATCAATTTCTTTGGAGGACAATTACACCAAGTTTTAGACTTAATACTGGCACATATAAAAGTAACCATATCACTGATGTAAACCTCTCTGCTCAAAAGAACAAACAAAGAAACAAGAAGAGAAACTTTCATATATAGCTCAGTAACCAAGAGCAAGGACTTTGAAACAGATGAGCCTGATTTGAAATCGGGTGTCTCTGCTTGGGCAGGTCAGATAATTTCCCATGCTTTAGCTTCCTCTTCTATAAAATAGGATAATTAGGGCATTTATATAATAGAGTTGTTTTGAACTAAGTGAGTATGCATTAGAAGGATGCTTAGAATGGTGTACCCTATCAGTAAATTTTTGCACGTGGTATGAGAACAAAATACTCGGTATGGAGGTGCTGTGCTAGTAGTAAAAGAAAGTGAATTGGAGAAAAGAAATGCACTCATAAAGGAAAACCTTACAAAAACAACAAGAACCTCTTCTATCTTCCCTTTTACTGTGGTTCACGTCTGGGGGTGGTTTTTGCCCTTCTGGTTGACGACTTTTGGAGACTGACCCTCAAGGCTGAGGTGGCACTGCTGGAGCCTGGTGAGTAAAGATGAGGGCTTCTGTTGACTGGAACAGCCCTGCATGATAAACCGTTATCCAGACCAAGATGTTTTTGGTGCTCAGGTTGAGAAAGCTGTTCTGGAGTCATCTGAAGTGTGATGTGAAGAGACAATCATGTCACCCTGAACCTCACTTAAGCTGCACTGCAGGTCAGTTTTCCATCCATGAGAAATGCTAATCCCTGCTTACTTCCTTTAAAAGGTTAGGATGTGGGTTAATTAGTATCTGCAAAGTCCTTTGAAGTTGTAAAGCCCTACACAAATGCTACTTATCATTAATTACCATTCTGGAAGACCTATGCTGTGATCCTACTTCTTCACTGTCAAAGCCAAGCCTCAAAGACCTGAACAACACTGAATTATTTTTGGTAAGTAGGAGCATTTTTAATGAGAAAGATAGGCATCAGAGACCTAAGCCAATTGTAGATAGCTGGGATATGACTGTATATAAATTGGTTCATTAAGGCCAGGAAAACTATAGGTTTTGCTCTGGGATATGCTGGCTATACTGGAGCACATTTCCAATTATGAGATACTATACGTATGAGAAGATAGAAGCATGAATCTGCAATGCAAGTTTAAATGATTATAAAGAAACAAAAATAATTTATGGAAATGAATTTATATTATATTCATACTTTCTTCCACCAGTAAATCACAGTGTAATGTGGATTGTTCTGAGAGATGAATGCAATAAAATGGCTTACAAAACTTAAAAAAAATCTAAGATACTGTTGTGTATGATAAAATGCTATTTTCTTCTAGATATGAGGTATTAATTATATCTTGTAAATGTGCTTTGATACCTTGACATAGTATAAACGTCTTTTGAGTTCCAAGAGAGAGCTTGGTTTGGTCTTACTCGTTATGTCATTTTGCTGTTAGGAAACAAAGCCTAATCTCCAGATTTGCACATTAATTATATCGTATTCTGCTAAAATATCCGTAGTGCTCTCCAGCTTGGCATCTACCTGGATAAAGCATTTGTTGATGCAGGACTGGGGTATGTGCAGATTGAGTGTCCCTGTTGAGCTGTGAGATTTGGCTCTGTCAAATTTTGATGGAACACATTTGCAAGTGTGAATCAACTCAACTCAGCGTCTACACTGATGACATTCGTTCCCTGGTACCTCACCGTGGGGGTGAAACTTAGAAACAGAACAGTGCTAGGAGACTTACCAGTGATACTTTGAAGTCTGACCAGAAAGTGCAGCGTGCAGGAAGGACTTCTCTCTTCATACCCCAGAGAGCCGGTGTGAGAAGAGGCACTGTTTTCTCTGGAGAGCCACATAACGCTCATAAAAGCTATTATTACATCCTCCAAATGATGTTTAGGTTGATCTGTGTTTATTTCATTGGACTGTAAATTTCTGGATGACAGAGATCATGCCTTTGATATCTCCCCAACCCTAAGAACAGTATAGTGTTGATAGAAAGAGGCTTGAAAATAATGTTAGAATTTTTAGAATCTAGAAATAGGACTCAAAATATTGATTGGAAAAATAAAATGAAAAAAATCAAGAAATGTTATGCAAGGGAGAAAAACAGTGGGGGATGATTATACATAGGTTGTAATGATCGAGTTTCACAGGTGAAAACTGAACAAGGTCGTATAACATAGTATGAAGCTTTAGTAACAGACACAGTATGGCCCTCTTACAAGAAGAAACAGCTTGGACAGCACAGAAAATAGATTCCACTGTGTGTGAATCTGGTGCACAGTGAAGGCCAGGATTTCTGTCCACGGGGCAAACATGGCTTACTCCATATGTAGCTTGGGAACAATGGTGTAGCCATCTGGAAAACAGACAGTAAATCTGTAATCCCCTCTCATTCCTTTAAGCAAAATGTATTTCAGATATTTTTTAAAAGAAAAAAACAAAGCCATACCAATAATACAAAATTAGGGGAGAATTGTTTTAAACAAAAAAAAATAACAATGAAATACCCCAGAAGACAGAGAAGAAAATATTGCTAAATTTAATGTATAAAAATGCTTTTTATAAAATCCACCATAAATAACTCAAAAGAGATGGATGACACAGTAAAGTATTTGCAACGAAGTCCCAGAAAATGATTTTCTTTATTACATGAAGAGCACCTGTAGGAAAAGCTAGTAAATAGATAATCAATAATAAATAGATATATAAAATGTTCAAAAATATAAAAATATGGGTCTAAGCAAGCAATGGCTACAACACTTATGGAAAGATATCTGCAGCGCCTGCAACAAAATGAGACCAACTGAAGTCCTTGTGTCCCTGGGAGGGTTCTGATGTCTGCGCCTGTTGCCTCTAGGAAGTGAGGGTGTTCCTGCCCTTGCTGAGGGGACTCTGCAGGGGGCATCCTTCTGTAGAAAATGTTGTCTCTGCATTGATTTTAGTTTGAAAAACTCCATTAAACTTAGTTATTTGATAGGTAAAAATATTTTTAAAAATGTGTTTATTGAAGGCACAAGCAGCAAAGCCATTTGGATCACAGTGAAATTTCCTTGGGGTGGAGGGATGTCATCTAATTGAAACAGCCTTGATTAAGGAGGCTCAACTATATTCTTGACACATAAAGATTAAAGTTACTTGGCATTCATGTGTGGTGTGAGGAAGAGCTAAACAAACTGCTTCATCTTTGTTTTTTAAGAAGCCATAATCCCAAGAACTCAGTGTAATAACAGCTGAGATTCACTGACTTCTTTCCTTATTGCTGCTGCACAGAAGACAAACACTTGGATGCTGGTGCAGCTGGGTCCTCTCGATTTGTCCAAAGCGGATCCTCTTCTAGGTAGATGGATCTGCTACCATCTAACAGTGTTGTCTCCACTGTTAGACAGTGGAAGCCCAGGCTCCATCCAACAGTGTTGTCTCTCTCTGATCAATATCTCCAGAAAAACTCTGGGGTAAGAGCGTCTTCCTCCACAGACCTCAAAATGTCTGTTCTCCAAGGCATGCCAGTTTTCCTTAATATAAATTTATGAATTAAAGGAGTTTCCTCTTTTGTAGGGGGAACCTAAAGTAAAATCAGTTTAACTCTTTCCAGTACAGAAATTTAGCACTGTTTCTTGTCTCCTAAAAATCAATTTATTGGAAGATAATCAACACAGTGCTTTCTCAGACAGTCTGTTAACAGCCAGGCACAAACGCCAACCTGGTCCTAACAGCTGCCAGACTCATGATTCACTGAGCAAGACAGTAAATTTCAACCTTACTTGATTTTGTTAATTAGTATAAATGAGATCACTGTAGGGGCAGTTGCTAATTATCAGTTACCTTCAAAAACCTGATGGGAGAGGTGGAGATGATATGCAAATTTTAATTATATTCATTTATTTGGGCATGGTGAGAAGGGAGAGTCACAGTGTCATGGTGTCCTTCTTAATGTCGCTCTTTAAAATGGAACCCCATGTGCTTGGAAAGGGGCATATGCAAGGGTGGTTATCTCCATACTCTGCAATAGACAGGGAACGGATGGGAACTATCTAAATGCTGACTAAAATAGTACACGTCATTGCTGAATCACACACAGCCAGCGAGGAATCTTGGTGACCTGAGATGTGGGAGAGCAGTTGACATAGGATACAATCTTTAAAGGCATATTTTGAGTGCCTAGGAAAATAAGACTTTGTAGACTGTTTATCCAAATATGAACACTGATTTCATGTAGATGGAGTAATTATGGATGCTTTCTTTTCTTTGGTTTTTCGAGTTTTTCTAGTATTTTAGTACCAAAGGGAAAATTCGAATAAAATGCAATTGGATGACATTAAAGATGAGATACTAAGCCCCAACACTGAACACCGAATCAGATATCTTATTTTACTCTCCAAATAAAATCCATAATATATGCCCATTTTATTCTCTTGACTAATTTTGATTTTTGAAGATATCTATTCTTTTCCAATGATCCCTTCATTTATCTCAGAAGTTTTTACTAATGGCAAAATGAGAGTTATGTTTTCCTCCTCACTGTAAGTTTTCAGGTGTAATAAATTCATTGATGGTCTTGCTGACTGCAAATGAAGATTGGAATGCCATGGAGCTGCAGGGGTCTTCCCGCTGCGCGGTCAGAAACGTGCTGAGGACTGGCACAATCTACTCAGCGGAACATAGTGCTGTGAGATCCAGCTCCATGTGGATATTCCCTTGCTTTCTTTAAGGAAACAACTCACTCTGTAGCACAGTACATCAAAATAAAGTAAAATAAGAAGTAACAATCCACCAGGTGTCCTTCGTGTGAATGACAGAACCTGAGCTGTGGAGCTGTCTTTTGTGACCGGATCCTGTGACTCTTGACCCCTTCTGCTGTCATCGCAGAGTCTTTGGGTAAGCTAAGCAGAAATCTCTCTCGTGAAGATCGTGCCTTTTAAGGACAACAGACAAAGATCAAAGGAGATAGAGGGAAAGAGGGGACAATTAGAGAAAATTCATGGCTTGGGGCTGCTTACCCGAGCTCCTGGCTCCTGGGTGAGGCAGGCTACCCCGGTTGATCAACACTCCCGTCCTCCTCGCCATGTCTCCTCTGCAGCGCTCAGACTGAGCTTCAGTTTCTGCATCGAGGTCTTTGTTCTAGTGCTGGGGCTCCCACTGGCCCAGCTCTCTCACCCGTCCGTCCGTCATGAATCACTTCTGGAAAAGTACAGATAGTGCACAGGCCGTATGCCCCTGTGCTCCCCAGGCTCTGGAGCACCCCTGCCTGTGAACACCCTGTTCTCACCTGCTCCATTGGCCCCTCTGGTCTTGACCTTCTCTCAGCTCCTACTGTGTGTTCCGCCTAACCCCTCTTATCTGGTACTGAACTGCTCTGTTGTATTTAGGTACTCTCAATAGTTCTTTCAGAGGAATTTAGCCTCCTGCCTATATTTTTAGGATTTTCCCCCACTTCAATTATCATATGTATAGACATACCATACAGACTGATGAATTCCTTAGGTATTGTTGCACTATTATACTTCATGCTTGCATTTTTATATTAGTAGTGTTTCAACAAATACAGTAATAGTGATGGAAAGTTGGTAAGTAACCAACTTTCTGTAGGATTGCTAATGAATAAATTAAGGAACTAATCACATTAAATAGATGTTTAGGGGAAAAAAGCTTCATGGGTGGGGCAATAATGCCTAATTTATATATGAGCTAACATTGTATAGATGGCAGGAGTAATTGAAGCAAACTCTAGAAAATGCCCTAAAACAGAATTATTGCAGAAGCTAGGTGATTGGGCATGTGTTTTGGGAGGGACTTGGGGATCCTCAGTGGCAGGAAGCGGTGCCGTCAGTTTTATGTTAGCATAATATAGCAGTTAAGCCTGGGACTCTGGAGTCAGTGTGTCAGAGTAGTATTGCTGGCTGGGTGACCTTGGACTGTAAACTTAGCAGCTGTGGGCATACGTCCACTTCTGGATAACAACGTAATAGGAAGATGAAAGAGTCAGTGCCTGTAAAGGGCCTAACTGCCTGGCACCAGAGACAGACATTTTTGTGGGACCTGAAACTTAAACAATTTTCTGACTCTCAGATAAGAAAATTTGAAAAAAAGTTAAAAATGAAAAATTAAATATGAGACCAGGTGACTATCCTAATTGTGGCTCCATTTCACACTTTAAAAGGAGCAGGTGATGGTTTTGGCTGATCTCACTGTGAGAAAGCCTTCGTAGGAGCCGCAAGTCCTGCTTGTGTCCTCTTGAGTGCCTCACTGACCATCCAGGTCCTGTGAGGTGCTGGCTGGCCATGGCTGCTGGCTGCTGACCCCTGTCTGACCGCAGCCCTCCCCGCTTCTGTAGCTCCCTGGATCCATCTGGCTTCTCTAGTTTGGGCCTCCTGGCCCAATGCCTTGCCTGCACAGGGGTTGTTCCTGGGGTTACCCTTTCTTCCCGATCCAGACACCTTCCTTTTGAGACCCTTACTGTGTAATATGTTCACACTTTTCTTTAAAATAAACTTTTTCTTAAAAGTCTGGATGAGCCGGGCGCGGTGGTGCACGCCTGTAATCCCAGCACTTAGGGAGGCTGAGACAGGAGAATCGCGAGTTCAAAGCCAGCCTCAGCAATGGCGAGGCGCTAAGCAACTCAGTGAGACCCTGTCTCTACATAAAACACAAAATAGGGCTGGGGGTGTGGCTCAGTGGTCGAGTGCCCCTGAGTTCAATCCCCAGTACCAAAAAAAAAAAAAAAAAAAAAAGGTCTGGATGTATTAGTACTTTCAAAGAAAGTTCTAGAAATGCTGATGACTTCTTCTTTGGTAATGTAGGCTTTCTTTACCTTTCCTTTCCTAGGTTTTGGGAGCCAATCCAAAGAGCCACTGTCACTCATTTGTAGAGTGAGCCAGAGGTAGGAGGTGCATAAAATTTTCTGATACTCTAACTTTTTGAAATTATGGCTGCCATAGATTGTTAATAGGACATATAGTAAGGTCAGAAGATAAGCAGTCAATAATAACTTGAAACTGGGGAATGTTTAAGTTGAGCTTTAAGATTATGTTATATGAATAAATTTCATGGGCTTGAGCGAGCTATAAGATTTCTCTGAACAGTTGAAGGATTTTCAAAGAGGAAGGGTGTCTATAATTAAAATGGTAAATCTTTAAATAAGTGGTAGTTGAATTATGAAGGAGCTCTTGAAGGCCTCGCTGGAAATAAAGATGAGGCAAGGAGTCAGGGTGTAAATAGCTAATGATAGAGTGAATCTGTACAAATGTACGCACTATTTGGTTTGGTTTGATAGGTTTTTGAAACATTAAATATATTAAATATTAAAAAATGAATTATAAGTATTGTACACAGGAGATAACAGAATAGATTAAAGATCTTGGAATCATAGAAGTCTAGGGAAACTTGCCATCATGTAAATTCTTACTCTTAATTGAATAAATAAGAAGACTGACACCTACAGAGAGCATATACATTTCATAATAGTGACAACATATTTGCAAACCTAAATGTGTGATCAAAGCAACACTGCTGGTTCATGCCCAGCCTGCAAGAGGGTTGGCAGCTTCCATCGTGGTCTTGGAATCGGAACCATGCTGTGAGAGAGCCAGATGTCCTGTTGAAGAGACGGGCCAGCGAGGACCCGGGACCGTGCAGAAGAGGGGCCCTGATGAGCTCAGGCTTCCAGCCACTGTTCTTCAGATGTGTACATGAAGCCTCAGGGACCCTTCAGACCACACTGATGCCACCTGAATGCTGCTTAGAGACCTCAGTCAATGAATTTGTGAAATAGGATGAAATTATTGTTGTTCAAAGCCACTGTATTTTGAGATCATTTGTTATGCAATGATAGATAACTCAAAACTCAAAAACTATACTTTGGATTAATTTAGAAGAAGATATAACATTGATTTAAAAAGTGACTGTATAAAAGGTAACATAGTAACTCATCTAAGTAAATTAAATAAAAATAAGATTAACATTTATCCATGATGTGTCAAAATGCATTCTACTGTCATGTATAACTAATTAGAAAAAAAAATTTTTTAAAGATTAACAAATATCAGTACCAGTAAGATTCAACCAAGCCAGGTGTGGTGGTGCATGCCTATAATCCTAGCTGCTCAGGAGGCTGAGGCAGGCAGATTGTAAGTTCAAGACTAGGTTCAGCCACTTAACAAGACCTGTCTCAAAAGGGGAAAAAAAAGGTCTGGGGATGTGGCTCAGTGGTTAGGTGCCCCTGGGTTCAATCTCTAGTACCAAAAAAGGGAAAAAAAAAAAAAAATGAACCTGAGGCCATCAGATGCCCAGTAACTTACAGGCTGAGAATATCCTTTGTCCTTAACATCCTGGAGATATCGTGCTCTAGGCCCTTTGCCACCGTGATTGTGGCCCGTGGTCCAACACTACCAACCTTGCCCGGACACTAGTTAGAAGTGCCGTTCTGGGCCCTTCTTGGTCCCCCTACATCAGGAGCTGCACTTCAACAAGTTCCCAGGGATTCACCGCCCAGTAAACTTTGAGAAGCACCATCTGGATGGCATCATTAGGAGTGAGAGTTCATACAAGTAACTGTGGGGGGAGTATTCATGTTACTGCTGTGTCTCTTCTCGACTGCTTGGACTATGGTTAAACCTACAGGTAGCACTGTCCACAGGCATGTTCTCTTCCTTCTCCAGAATGCATGGTTTCTAGTTTGGACCACTCTGTTTTTTTCCAATACCATGTCGTAATCATAGGCAGAATTTCTCTGAACCACAAATAGGTAAGTGTGCTATTAAGCTGGGGCACATGTTCCGTGCATATTGAAATTAGAGCTTAATTAGATGAATAAAATCAACAAACCCATTTCGTTAGTTCTTTGGAAATATATTTTTTATGACATAGGTGAGTGGAAAGTAGGTTCAACAGCAGTGCTATTAGCTGAAGACTCATTAATCCCACCCTTGTTTCTGCTGGACAGGGGCTTCTGGAGAAGAGTGGATCTGCTCCCACAGCAAGGTGACTTCCCCCGAAGGCTGGTGACCCAGCTGCATCCCCACATCACTCCTTTCTGGGCATTCCCAGGCCATTCCTGGGGCGGCTCTCCATCGCTGCCACCTCACGGTTAGGGGGGATCTCTTCCTCTGGCCTTGCTGTTTTTGTTCTGTGGTGCAGCGGATGGAATCCGGGGTGTCCTGCCTGCATGCCAGGAAGGGGCTCTACCTCTGAGCTTCACCCCCAGCCCCTGCCTTTGCTGTCTTAATACTGATTCTGCATGTTCATCTTTAGATTAGCAAAATTAAATCTCAGACAGAATGAGGATAAAAATGTCTCATCCATGGATTCCTGGTGGGCACCCTGAGGGAAGGAGGGTGCTGGATGGACCCTGGAACACAGGCTGGCCCTCAGCAACGGGGAGGGGATGCTCTGGCAGACCTGTGGGGAGGTGGCTCAGCTCTGGGCCACTCAAAACTCTGTGAGCTGGGAAGGGAATGACGGAGTCCGCCCGAGTGGCACCTGTAAGAGATTTGTGCTGTTGTGGGACAGGCTCTCCCTGCCAGGGCGCACGGTGATCTCCCTGCCAGCCCAGGTTCTTGGAGAGAGGGGAGGAGGGTGCTCACTCTCCTCGCAATGCCTTCCACTGGCTGGTGATGGGCACAGAGCTCCATCAATATTTGGCCTTTAACTGACCAATATCAGGAGGGACTCACACAATCACCAGGAAAGTGAAACCTGGAGCAAGATCACAGTGATGGAGCCCAACCCAGAGAGGACCAGCCCCAACCCAAGAAGCAGCCCAGGATAGGGAGGCTTCCATGGCCTGGTGGAGGCAGGACCCAGGAGGGGCAAGGTCTGAGCAGGGAGGGTCTGTGGGGAGAACTTGCCCAGCCAGCTCTTGTTTTTCTTCTGCACAGCAGGGGAAGCCCAAGTCACAATTCAGATTTTATTTTACCACATCATGTGGTGTGTTATTCCTTCAAATAGGATCTGTATTCACCCAAAGAAAGCTTGTATCTGCTTCCCTAAGTCCAAAGAAGGGCCTCAGCATCTAGGAACACAGTAATTCACATGGGCAGGTTTTTCTATTATATTTTTGTGTATTGATGTTTAAAATAAGCAGTTCTCTGTTGTAAAAAGAGAAAAGGAGGAAAATATTGAAATAAAAAAGCCCCATGGTGTATACACATTGTCCAATTGGAGATATAAAGCTACTGATCAAGGATCATTATGGTTTGTAGGAAGCTCACAAAGGAGGTAGTTTTAGTGTGAGTCTCAGAAATGCTTTTTAAGAAGATAAAAGAGCTTTTCTTCACAAGAGTTAACTGAAGTTGAGTAATACACACCCCTCAACAAATATTTCTTAAGCACCAATGGTGTGCCAGGAACTGTGTCGCTGCTGGGGTTAAACAGAGCCCCAAAGAATGAAAATGCCTGTGCATGGTTGTCAGAGGAGAGCACAGAGAACAAAGGCACGTGGGACAGGAAGGGTCCTGGGATTGGGGCGTGTGCTGGCTGGAAAAGGCTCGCTGGGAGGCAGCCTCTGTGTCGGACCAGGGGCTACAGAAAGCAGGACTCCAGGTGTGGAGTAAGGCCAGCGCCCACACACCACTGGGTCTCGCTTCACTCTCAAGCAATGGGGCGTCCATGGGGGACTCAGAAGGGACCTGATACATTCCGTTTTGCAAATAGAAGTTTCCGTCAGGCTCCAGGGTGATGAGTGCGCTGGGAAGGAGTGAGAACCGGTGCGGGGTACCTGTGCGAGGCACTCGCTGTCTGTCCTTCAGAATCCCACAGGCGTGTCCAGAGGTCCAAGCCTGGGCGGTTGGCGTCGCCTGACTTAATTAATGTCCCTTTTCCTTAGACGTCACATTCAGTTTGCTGTGGTATCCCAATAATTGAATATTTTGTCCCATTTACTAGATTTTCACTGGCCTTTGTGAAAACAGCCATGTCGAACGTTTGTTGAGCACCACTGTGTGCGCGCCGGGGTTCTCGTCTCCTGCTCTCAACAATCCTCTGGAGTGGGTGCTGTCTCCATGCTTCAGATGGGAAGTCGCAGGTTACAGAACTTGAACAAATTCACTCAGTGAACAGGGGTGCTGAGAGGCACACGGTCTTTCTAGCTCCATTGTTGATGTTCTTTTCCAAACAAGTGAAGAGCTTCTGGGGCAGCTCTGGGAAGGTGGCCGTGGGGAGATACTGCCCAGTGGGGTGGAGCGAAGGCAGGGCCTCAGAGGTGGACCAGGGGCTCTCTCTTCATTTCACAGAACGCTGAGCACTCTCTCTGCACCTATTCCAGGTGGTTAAAGGTTTGCTGGGTGGGGTAAAGGATCAGACTTGCCAACATAACTCTTTGCTCAGGGACAACTGTAGTTCCTCCTACAGATACTTGTCCTTTGAGAATGGTGGTTAGACATGGGATGTCTTTGCTGATGTCCAAACACACCGCAGGACAGTGGTTCTTATTTGAAGCCATTACCACCTACATTCATGTCTTCAGCAGGCTCCCTCTTTGATACCCAGGTGTCTCCCTTGATCAGCTGCAGTGACATCACCCGGGAGCTTGATGAAAGTGCAGACCCATTCCAGTTCCCTAAGCACCCTTATGGCAGCAGAATCACATGTGGTTCATGTGCACAGGAGAGGCACTGTTAGAATCTATCAGCATCTATACAAGTGATGGCCAAAGATGTAGCCTGGGTACATCAGATTGCCTGATGTGCTGGGAAATAAAGTTCTCAAGCTCTACGAAACATATGCTAAGTGAACATACTCCAGTGAACAAGACCTAGAACTTTGTCTTTTTTTAAGAGTTCCCTGTGCAAAGGGTTGGGGTTGTGACTCAGTGGGAGAGCACTCGCCTAGCACACATGAGGCACTGGGTTCGATCCTCAGCACCACATAAAAAAAAAAAAAAGAAAAAATATTGTGTCCACCTGCAACTAAAAAACATATATTAAGAAAAAGAGTTCCCTGTGCAATTCTGATGCACAGCTGTAGGGCAGGCCCAGCATGGCTGTGCCAGGCTCCCTTCCATGGCTTCCAGCAGGCTCTGTTTTTATATGCAGCCAGGGTCATGAACACCCTGATTCAGCATATTACTCAAGTTCACAACATTTTCTTGTGCACATGTGCCCACTGATATAATCTGTTGGCAATATGCCTTTTTGTCTTGCCTGCTATTATATATAAAGGCCAAAGGAAGAACTCAGGGGCTAACTGGAACTGGTGGGGGCAAAATGAAGCTGGAGCTGGAGGCTGGGGACGGCTGCCACCTCTGAATAAAGAACGTCAACTATCCCAACTGCATCTTGCATCTTCTTCCACCTGCTGGGATCCCAAATCTGTTTCCCAGGGTCTGAGCCTCTTCCTGACAACAGCCATATGTCAACCTGTATTTAGAGAAACAGGAAAATCAATTTCCACGTTATCATGTACCAATAAATTGTTCTCACAGAATATTTGGGGGGAAATATCATGTAATTATATTCTGCTTTATTTCTGAATATTCAGTATTTAAAGTGTCATTCAAATACAGTGTTAAGGATATTTAAGAGCATTCTAAAATTTATCCTAGAAAGTACATTGCATAGTTTCTTTTGTGTAATAAATAGTGCACTCTTTAGACTATTTACTTGATCTTTAGAATTTGTAGTCATATAAAAATTGGTGAAAGTTGTGATGTCCATTCAATTTCACAGTGTGCCTGCCTTTATAAGTATTTAAACATGCAGTTTCATAATGTACAGATACTAAATTAAAATGTGGAAAACAAGTGTTTTAAAGATCTCCATTTCTATTCAATCACTTCCCATTCATATCATTGTATCCCATTGACACTGGGCCTCAACTATAACAAAAAGATAATTATCTTTGTTATCTGAAGTGTATGCATTAGTAGTCCAAGCTTCAGTATTACATTGTAGGTAGACTAGTTGCTCATATAGGAAGTCAAAACAATTCTCTGCTAGAATTAACTAAGAGTGAAAATGTGCTAGACTTTGTTAACAAACTTGCTCTTCCTTTCCATTTTTTATTGGTGCATTATAGTTTTATATACTGGTGGAATTAATTTTTCCATATTTGTACATGCACATTACATAACAATATAATTTGGCCAGTATCATTCCCCAGTATTTCCCTTTCCCTTACCCCCTCCCTCTCCTTAGGTCCCTTTTCTCTACTGATCACCTCTTGATTATCATGAGATTCCCCTTCCACATCTACCATCTTTCTTTTCCTTTTTCCTCTTTAGCTTCCACATAAGAAAGAAAACCTATGAAACTTGACTTTATGTTTTTGCTTTTTTAAAAATTTATTTGTTCTAATCAGTTAATGACAGCAGAATGCTCTTCAATTCATTATACACAAATGGAGCACAATTTTTCACATCTCTGGTTGCATACAAAGTAGAGTCACACCATTTGTGCAATCATAGATGTACCCAGGGTAATGACCATCTCATTCCACTATGTTCCCTATCCCCATGCCTCCTCCCCTCCCCTTTCTCCCCTTTAGCCAATCCAAGGTTCCTCTACTCATCCCATGGCCCCCCCTTTAGGGATTAACATCCACTTACCAGAGAAAACATTCACCTTTTGGTTTTTTAGGATTGGCTGACTTTGCTTAGCATGATATTCTCTAACTCCATCCATTTACATGCAAATGCCATAATTTTATTCTCTTTTATTGCTTAGTAATATTCCATTGTGTATATATATCACAGTTTCTTTATCTATTCATCTATTGAAGGGCATCTGGATTGGTTCCACCATTTGGCTTTGTGAATTATGCTGCAATAAACATTGATGTGGCTGTGTCACTATAGTATACTGTTTTTAAGTCCTTTGGGTATAGACCAAGGGGTTGGTTTGCTTGTTTTTAACATAATATTTTCAAGTTTCATCCATTATCCACAAATGACCTAACTTCATTCTATTTATGATTCATTCTATTCATTCTACTTCATTCTTTATGATTGAATAAAATCCATTGTGTATATATACCATATTTTCTTTATCTGTTCATCTGTTGATGGACACCTTGGCTGGTTCCAATTTGGTTATCTTGAATGGTGCTGTTCTAAACGTGAGCATGTATGTATTGCTATAGTATGCTGACTTTAACTTTTTATGATAAATACTGAGGAAGGGTATAGTTGGGTCATTTGGTAATTCCATTCTGAGTCTTATGAAGAACCTCCATATTGATTTGTATAGTGGATAGAAATGTACAATCCCACCAACAATGGAAAAGTACTCCATTTTATCCACATACTCTCCAGCACTTATTATTTTTTGCATTCTTAATGGTTGCCATTCTAACTGGAATGGCATGAAATCTCAGTATAGTTTTTGGTCTAATTTTGAGTTTTTTGATTCATTTTGAGTTGACTTTTGAGCAGAGTGAGAGATAAGGATCTAATCTCATTCTTCTACATATGAATTACCAGTTTCCCCAGCACCATTTGTTAAAAAGACTATATTTCTCCAAAGCATATGTTTGGCACTTTTGTCGAGGACCAGATGACATCATATGTGTGGGTTTGTCTCTCTGTCTTTTGTTCCATCAGACTATGTGTCTATTTTTTACGCCACTCCCATGCAGTTTTTGTTACTCTGAGCTCTGTAGAATAATTTGAAATCAGGTACTGTCATGCCTCCAGCATTGCTTTTTTTGGCTTAGAATTGCTTTGGCCATTCTGAGTCTTTTATTCTTCCATATGGATATTAGAAATATGAAGAATGTCATGAGTAATTTGATGGGTATTGTGTTCAATCTGTATACTGCTTTTGGTAACATGATCATTTTAACAATATTAATTCTACCTATCCATGAACATGGTATTTTTTTTTTTCATTTTCTTGTGTATTCTTCAGGTTTTTTTTCCCCTTAAGTGTCCAGTAGTTGTAATTATAGAGGTTTTTTACTTTATTGGTTAGATTTATTGCTAGGTATTTTTTTTTCTGAGGCTATTTTGAAAAGGATTATTTTCCTGGTATATTTCTCAGCAGATTCATTATTTAAATATAGAAAAACTGTTCATTTTTGTATGTTAATTTTATAACCTGCTATTTTGCTGCATTTGTTTATTCATTCTAGTAGCCTTCTGGTGGAGCATTTTGGATGTTCCAAGTATAGTATTATACTGTCTGCAGTATACTACTACTTCCTTTCCTATTTCTTAACCTTTTTATTTCCTTTTATTTCCTAATTGCTTTGACTAGAATTTCTAATACAATATTGAATAGGAATGGTGAGAGTGGATATCTTTGTTTTGTTCTGGATTATAAAAGAAATGCTTTCAGGTTTTTTCCTATTCCCTGTGATGTTGGCTTTGAGTTTGTCATATATAGCATTTATGATGTTGAGGTAAGATCATTGTATCCTTAGTTTCTTCAGTATTTTTATCATTAAGGGGTGCTGAATTTTGCTGAAGGCTTTCTCTGAATCTATTCAGATCACTATGTGATTTTTGTCCTTAGTTCTATTTAGGTCATGAATTACATGTATTGATTTGCTCATGTTAAACCATCCTTGCAACCTAAAATAAAACCAACTTGGTAATGTTGTAAAATCTTAATATATTGTTGAAAAGAAGTTGCTAATATTTTGTTAAGAATTTTTGCATCTGAGTTTACCAGGGATATTGGTTTTTAGTTTTCTTTCCTTGATGTGTCCTTATCTGGCTTTGGTAACAGAGTGATGCTGGATTCATAGAATGCATTTGAAATTATTCTACCACTTTCTATTTTATGAAATAATTTGAGGAGTATTAGCATTAGTTGAAGGTCTGGTAGAATTCAGCTGGGAATCCATCTGGTCTTGGGCTTTTCTTTGTTAAAAGTCTTTATTACTGCTTCTATCTCTGTGATAGTTATTGGTCTGTTTAGGTTTCCTGAGTACTCTTGATTCAAGTTTGAAGATCGTATGTACCTAGAATTGTATCCATTTTTTCTAGGTTTTCAGTTTATTTCAGTATATGTATTGAAAATAGTCTCTAATGATGTTTATATTTCTGTTGTGCCTGTGATGATTTCTCCTTTTTCATGTCTAATTTTGTTAATTTGGGTCTTCTCTCTTTTTCTTTTGATTAGTTTTCCTGTGGGTCTATTGATCTTATTTGTCTTTTCAAAGAACAACTCTTTGTTTCATTGATCCTTTGTATTTTTTTACTTCTCTATTTTGTTAATTTTAGTTCTTGATCTTAATTATTTCCTCCCTCTACTGCTTTTGAAATAGGCTTGTTCTTATTTTTCAAAAGTCTCAAGATGCATAATTAGGTTTATTTGGCATCTTTCTGATTTTTCTTATGTAGGCAATCATAGCTATCAATGTTTCTCTTAGAATTGCCTTCAGAGTGTCACAGAGATTCTTGCACATTATTTCACTATTATCATTTGATTGTAAGAATTTTAAAATTTCTCTCCTAATTTCTTTCATCACCCATTCATAATTCAGAAGTATATTGTTCCATCTCCATGCATTTATAAAGTTTATTCATTTATATGTTGTTTTTAAATTTTTATTCCATTATAGTCAGATAGGATCAAAGGAATTATTTTATCTATCTATCTATCTATCTATCTATCTATCTAACATATATCTATTTTTGGGTGCTGGGGATTGAACTCAGACTTGACCACTGAGCCACATCCACAGTGTACTTTGTATTTTATTTAGAGACAGGGTCTCACTGAATTGCTTAGAGTGCCTCACCATTGCTGAGGCTGGCTTTGAACTCACAATCCTCCTGTCTCAGCCTCCAGACCCACTGGAATTGCAGGCATGTGCTACTGTGCCCAGCATATCATTTATTTTGTATTGTTAAGAGTTGCTTGTGGCCTAAAATATGGTCTATTTTGGCGAAAGTTACATGAGCAGCTGAGAAGAAAGTGTATGTGTAACGTCTCTTGTCTTTTCTGAATAATTTGGACTTGAAGTTTGTTTTGTTGGATGTGACACTAACTACTCTTGTTTGTTTTGGGTCTTCATTTACATTGTATATCAATTCTCATTCTTTCACTTTCAGCCTATGACTGTCTTTGCCTGAATGGTGAACTCCTTGCAAACAGCAGATAGCTGAGTCTCATTTTTCAATCCATTCTGTCAACTTATGTCTTTAGAGAGCTGAGATCATTTACATTTATTGTATAGAGATGTTTACTAATTCCTGCTATTTTGATTCACTTCTAATGTTTAATTTGATCCTGTTTGTCATTTGCTTAAATACTTTTCAAATGAGATTTGTCCATTTTCATGCTCTGAGGTTTGTTTTTTATTTATTCTTTGTATAGTATTTCTTAAAGTATTTTCTGTAGTTATGGCTTAGGAGTCCTGAGTTCTAGTTTCTGCTTAACTTGGAAGGATTTTTTTCCTTTGATTCTTCAATTCTGAAGTATAGTATTTCTAGAGATAGTGTTTGTTTGTTTGTTTCCTTATTTATTTATTTATATTGTGGTGCTTGGGCTAGAACCCAGGGTTTTGTGAATGCTAGGCAAATGCTTTCCTGCTAAGCTATATCCCCAGCCCATGGATATAACCATCTTGGATGGTTTATAATACATCATTCCAAGACCTCCAGGATATTAGAGTTTGTGCTAAGAAATCAGAAGAAATTATGATTGGCTTGCCTGTAAATGTGACATTATATTTTTCTCTGCAGGCATTTAAAAGTATTTTCTTGTTCTCTATGTTAGATATTCTAATTATGTCTCTTGATTTTGAATATTTGGGTTTATGAATGCTTCCTGTATCTGTATATCTATCTTATTATCAAAGTTTGAAACAATCTCTTTCATTATTTCCCTTAAGAAGTTATTTGTGCTAATAGCCTTCACCTCACAACCCTCTTCAATTCTAATAATTCCTAAATTTGGTCTTTAAAGTTGTCAAGAAGTTCTTGTATATTCTGGTCATAGTTACTTATTTTCTTTTTGTTAATGCTGTCTGAATATTCAAAGCCAGCCATTTTATCTTCCAGCTCTGAGATTCTGTTTTTAGCATTCTCTACTCTGGGAGGATTTCAAGTGAGTACTTTATTTGCTGTATTGTCTCTTTTATTTCCAAGATTTCCATTGGGTTCTTTTTCATTTTGTCTGTCTCCTTATTGATTTTCTCATTCATACCCTGTACTGACTTCCTTAATCCATTTAGTTGTTTTTCTGTGTTCTCTTATAATTCAATCGATAATTTTAAAATAATTCTTTTGAATTCGTTATCCTATATTTCATCCACTTCAATATCTGTGGAGTCATTGCTATTGAATTATGAACTTTAAGAGGTACGTGATACCTTGTTTTTTAAAATACATTGCTTGTATTTCTGTGTTGGGTTTTATGCATCTATTCATATAAATTTCTCTTCTACTCTTGTGTGTGGGCCTTTTGAGGACACAGGTTTTCGTGCCAAAGTGTTATGGCATATCTGGTTGTTGTGAATTTTTAAATGCATTTCAAAGTGTATTTCAAAGCACTATAGTTTCCCTGCTAGTTCTTTGGTGCTGATTAATGTATTTTGATACTATGTATATTGTGTCCCAGCTTGAGGATTCCACTTTGTTTGCAATTTTCAAAGGAATATGTTCTTTCTTATAGATCTGACAATTGTGTTATATACAGCTGGGCATGTGGGGTATATATTCTGTGATTGATCTTCTTCATTTAATAGCTCTTTATATTCTATAATGGGTGCTGGATAGATCCAGATTGAGACTCTTTGTACGTTTGGTGTTGAGACTCCTTGTAGGTTTGGTGCCCACAGTCTTTGTGCTAATTCTCTCCATTTTTTTTCTGTAGGAGTGGATGACCATGAATGGAACTTGAGGATCCTCCCTAGCTGTTCCTACTTGGATCCTTGTTGTTTGGGATTTTTGTATCTTCTGTTCTTTGTATTGTTCAAATTTGAGTGGAGTTTGTGTGTGAAGCAAGGTATGCTCCTCTTCTGGCTCTGTTAACTCAACAGCAGACTCTCTATCCTGTGAACTTGTAGTGCCCTTGGAAATTCCTCACACTTATTAAGCACAGTTTTTCCATCTTCTTCCATATTATTCCACAGTTATTGGTTAGGTTTCTGCTTCTCTATTACACATTTCTGAAGACTGAAACAAATGATAGTTGGACTGATGCACAAATACTAAACAACTGCTGTCCAACTTCCTCTAAGACCCAGGATGATCTTAGTGTGATATTGACAGAAGTTGCATGATAAACAAGAAGTTCTTTCAAAGTCTCTTTCCATCCAAAGTCTCCCAGTATATGAAGATTTTGCTTTTTTAAACAGGAAGGCCAGAATGCCAAAGACTCCTGTTCCCCCATTTTCTACATCTCCACGTGGGTTCCCTGGCAGTCATGGCTGCCATAGTCTCTATTTGTTTCCCACTGGAGCTACCTGTTTTTCTCTCTCCCCACCTCCTCCAACAAACTCACTCTTAGGCTCAAATGGTGCAGTGTGGATATCTGTTCAGAATGCTTCATGCTCAATTTTGAGACTAATACTTATCAATGATGATCTGATGCATAATTTGCAGTGAGATTCTCTTTTTGCATAATTTCAGAGGGTTTTCTAACATTCTCATCACTACTTCTTCCTACCCGTTTAGGAGGAATCTGCGTTCAATTTCAGGTAAAATGAACTCCCCCATGGGCAGGTAAAGCAGTGAGTTTTGGAATTCATCTGTAGTTGCCTGAGAAATAGGTGATCAAGACTGTTTCCTCAATGACTCAGGCAGCCAATGAGGCTGGAATGGCTAGTTTCCCCACAATTCATGCTTCCTCCTATATTTTGTGTTTAGCTAGAAGACAAGCTTCCACCCAAGATCTAGATTTCTCAGCTCCTTGGAATGAAGGTGTGGCCATGCCACTAGCTCTCTAATAGATTGTGAGCAAAGACAGTTTGTAGTATTTCTGGACAACACTCTTCACCTCTGCTTCTGTATTAGTCAGGGTTCTCTAGAGGAAGAGAACAAACAGGGTATTTATAATATATATATATATTATGTTTATAATATATTTATAATATTATATTAAATAATATTGTAATATATATGTTATAAAAATGGGGTTTTATTAGATTGGCTTATAGGGCCAGAAGCTGAATAGTCCCACACAGCTGTGTGCAGGCTGGAAAGATGGAAGATCTAGCAGCTTTTCAGTCCATGAAGCTGAAGCCTCAGCACAAGAGGGACCATGCAGCCCCAGTCTGAGACTGAAGGCCTAGCCACTCCCTGGAGCAGCACTGGTGAAAGTCCATGCTGGAATAGCAAAGGAGGTATAGTCCGATACCCACAGGCGTGACAGCAACAATAGATGTACCCACTTAAGAAGAGTCAAGCTTCGTCTGCTGTGACTTCCTTCTTCCACCTTTTGTGCCAACTGGGCATATAGCCCCAGCCCTTTGGACCATACCACTCCCATTTGGGTTGGGTCTCCATCTTGGTTTACCATCCCACATACCAATGAGCTCTAGAAGCACTCTCAAGGCACAGTTTATTTTGCATATAAGCATTACCTACACCTTAGTTGGCAAGTATTTGGTCACAGTACAAACCCCTCCATCGGAATCACAAATACCAGTAGATTTGCTAAGTACTGGACACAATATGCTTCTTCAACTGACACATCCTCACTCTCTTTTGCAGAGGAATTAAATATATTCTTTATTATTTGTGTGTGCTTGTGTGTGTGATGGAAAAAGAAGTCTCTTAATCCTAGATGTTTCCTAAGTGTCTCTCAAGCCTGTGAAATGGAAAATTCAGATTAGCCACCAACTTCCTTTTCCCTCCAGCTCTCAGAGGAGACGCAGATGGAATCAACCTGGACCCTAAATTAGCACAATGGGGAAAGATGGCATATGGCTGGGAACACAATGATGTCAGGGGAACGAGATAAGGCCAGGAGGATAGGGAGATGGGGCCCTCAGTAACTTCCAAGGTAGCAGAGTTCAAAGAGTACTTGTAGATATTTGCTAAGAAACTTACAAAAAGGCTATTTTAAAATTGGGACCTATGTGACAGGGATCCATGCTTCTCCCAAGAAGGGAAAATGCCTGATTGATATTTTGGTTGGACTAAAATCCGCATGAATACCTGGGAGACATCCATGCCTTACCTGGGATTGAGCAGGGGCAGATTTCCTTAGACATGTAGATCTACATAAACCCCCAGACGACAGTTGCTCTTGGGCATCCCTCTGTTGGGACCCCCGTCTCTTTGGGAGCCCTGCTTTTCATCTATCACCCTAGTAAATCTTGTTACTTTCTCTTACCCTTGTGTGCATGGATTTTATTCTTCAAATTCATGAGATGAAGAACCCAACCCCACACTCCACGCTACACTTGTTCTGGAATCAATCTTTCTTTTCTTTTCTTTTTGCTTTCCTCTTCTTTTCCTTCCCTTCCCTTCCCTTCCTTCCTTTCTTCATTTTTGATTGAGAAATAAATGCTTGTGTGGACCTTTCCTTCTTTCATAACAAACATCACAGTTCAGCCTCTCTTAAAACGGGGGATGCGCTGGAGAGGAATGCAAACACTACTCAGGAGGACAGGGTGAAGAGGCGACCGCTGATCTGGACACACACAGTTCATATTTACGCAAGGCTGGTCGTCACTTTCATCAAGTGCTGTACTGCTTAGCTTGATGTGATGTCCATCTGTTATTTAAAATGTTAATGGTGAACATTTGCTTATCCATTTACTCAGAATAAAACATCTTCTGAGAACCGATTATGCACCAGGTCAGTAAGTGCTAAGGGTAAGAGAGAATGCCAACACAAACAGCCCAGCCCATCTACACGGCCCTTATGATTGATGTCTGGGACAATAGAGTTGAAGACCGGGAAAGAGTGAGTAAAACACATCATCCCGACTGAATGTGAACAGAGCTGTGAAGAAACATCACCCGCACATTGGGGAATCCTATAAAAGATAGTGTTCGTGCATGAAGGAAGGGAGATGATTCATTGCCTTCCAAATTTCAAGTGCTTATAAGGAATAAAAGACATTTTTTTTCAGTTGTGGTGGCACACGCCTATGCTGGAGGCTGAGACAGGAGGATTGCAAGTTCAAGGCCAGCCTGAGTAACTTAGTGAGAGACCCTGTTTCATAATAAAAGTTTTTTAGAAAAGCAGTGTTACATGCTTGCCTAGTATGTATGGGCCCTGGGTTCAATTCCCAGTATAGAAAAAAATAAGAGTTTTATGATTGAGATTATTTTTACTAAGCAATAAAAATTTCAAAACAATTTCAAAAAGCAGACAAAATTAGAATACTTAGCTTACAATACTTGGAAGTGTTTTATAAATTGGAAATTAAAGGGTAGATGGTGCAGAAGTAGGCAGTGAGTGGTTGTGTATGGGTTAACTAGTAGACTTGAAAGATGAGACTGGAAAAGGGGTTTCCTTCCCAGCACATGGCCAACAAAAGCAAGGCGAGTAAGTAACAGGAATGCACAGGAACGGTCCGCTTTATCTTTGGTGTGACAGATCTCGTGAGCATGCTCACGCTCCCGTCTGTGTGACTATACTTTCCCAACATCTATTCCTCACATTAAACATGGAAGATGTAGCAAGAGGCCATTCTGCATGAGTGGAACTGAGCTGCCTTGTTTAATTTCTAAAAGTTTTCTCACAGTCCAATTACTAGATGAAGAATCATTATCTAATTAAAATTCCACTTATTCAATGGAATATACAGTGAGGACTTTTAAAAAGATTGAGCCACACCAAAAATTTCTGTGATGCTATTATGACATAAAGTTTGATATCTTACCACCAAATGCTATGTATCTAATATTAATAAAATGAAAGTATTAATTAAACAGTTAAAATTTTATTAAAATGTCCTTTATGCTATTTTTTTCCTCATCTACTTATACATAAGCATGTAGAACAATCATTTATTTTTTCTGGACTTCACTTTTCTATCTGAAATCATTATTTTCTTTTCTGCCTCTTCCTTCCCTTTCTAGCCCCTAAAGTGTCAGAATGTCTCCAGCTCAATCCCTGGACTACTGAAATGGCTCTCAATATTTAAATTCAGGAAAGTAATCTTACTAAGCTATGAAAACCAAAAATATGCCTTAGATATATTAAGTTGTAGATGCTTATTGGAAACCTAAAAAGAGATGCCAAATAAGGAGGTAATAATGTGAATATGGAGTTTGGGAAGAGATGTGAATTTTGGACTTGGTAACATCTAAGACAGTGTTTAAAACGAGGTTTTTGGATGTGGCCCTGTAGCGAGACGTTGTTCAGGGATTGGGCTGGAAACATTTTGACATTTTAGGGGCTAGAAAGAAGAGGGAGATGCAGAAAAGAAAACAATTGTATCAGATAGAAAAGTGAAATCCAGAAAGGATAAACGACTTGGCTGAAGTTATGCCACAGTTTGCACTGTAGCTGGAACTTGAACTCAGAGAATTTATTCTTCTTTGAGTCCTGGCTCCAATTTAACAGTAGAAGTTAAAGGAGCAGTGCATTTCACTTTTCAAATGCTTTACTGAGATTGGAATAGATTCCACACGTTTATTTCTTATTATTAATTTTATTATTCCATACTTTGTTTTTCATGGACAAAGAACTTGTTGGGTCACAGAAAAAACACTTCTTGTTTAGAGTGTTTGCTTGCAATAGATCAATTCTTTTTTTCTTTTTTCTTTCAAGCTGAGAAATAAGATAGCAGTGTGGCACACGCACACGCATTGCCCAGGAGTGCCCTCTCCAGAAGCAGAGGGATTCCCTGATGACCTCAGAAGCCTCGAGACTTGTGAATCTGGCAGAGATGCAGCACTGTGCATTGTTCTGCTTTTCCCGTGTCACAGGAAAGCAATGATTCCAATAAAGGATGTAAGAAATTCAAAGTGTTTAGGTAACACAATCATTATCAGAAAGTCACTTATAATCAAAACTCTGAAGGCAAGAGGGGCTTGGAGCAATGGAGAGTCAAGTGTGCCAGCATAGACATTGTGGATCTCACAAAACTCATTTCCTAATTTGAATTTTAAAGTTGTCTTCATTGCATGGATTTTATCATTTGAAGCAGGAGGGAGGGATGCATGAACCAATGACTCTTGCATCCACGGCCATAAGGGCAAAAGATAGTAGACTGCCCCTATGACCATTAAGGGCCCTTGATTCTGCGACAGGAGGCACCAGGGGTCTCGGGGAATGACAGCTTTACCTCGGAGACTGCCTCTGGAGTCACTGGGAGCCTGTGGTTCAGCAATTTTTAACCTAGAAATTAGCGATGATACTGTAGCTGCTGGGAACATTGATTGTGAGCATTAACAAGCTAGGGAAAAAGTGTCTTTGGTGTTTTGGCAGATGTTTTTCCAAAATATGCACTAAAAATGGAAAATAAGAACAAGGACACAGTGTCTGACAGAAAAACAAATCAATCAAGTTTATTGTAAGGCATCATTTTGTTTGATATTCATATAACAGCTTTCTTCTGATGAATTCAAATGAGTTGGCTTATGATTTTAAGTTCCAGGCTTCACTGAAGTTAAGAAGTAAGGATAGTAAGAGAAGACTCGACCCTGTCCACAGAGGTTTCAGCCCCTGGGCTGTAAGATGGACACAGCACTGGGGACCTAGTACCGGTGGCGCCTGGATCACTGGCCTGACTCCGCAGAGTGTGCATCCTTCGTCCCTGAATGTGGGGCTGGATTCTCCGAGCTCCGGCTGCTCATCGGCAGTCTCCCTCACAGGGCCATCAGAGTTTAAATGACTGCGTGAATCTGTGCACATATAAATCTTACACATGCGTCTGACATTGAAGGCGATCCACGTGTTGAGACCCACATTCCAGGCGCTCTGCTGTGCTCCGAGCGAGGCCTCTGGGAGGCACAGGCCAGTGGCTCCCGAGAGCAGCCACCCTGCCTGGCTCCATTCCTCCGCCCTGGGCAGGGCCCGGAGTTGTCCTGCCACCAGCTCTCGCAGCCATTCCCAGGGGAATATGTCAGCTTTGGCCAGGCTCTGGGTTCCATTTGATTGACTGGTGGTTTTTTTAAAGAGATGTTGGAGATGACAATGGAGGGTGTGACCGGCACCCACGGAGGCCCACCCTGCAAGACAGACAAGGCCCTGTGTCTTAAGGAGGGCTGGGTCCAGCATGGTGGAGAGCTCTGAGGAGCTGCACAGCCAAGTCACCTCCATCTCTCTTTCAAACACGTGTTCCCTGATTTTGAGTGTTCTGAGCATTCACACTCCCTAATTTTGAATTGCAGATTGAGGGACTCTTTCAGGACTCCCTCAAAAGAGATTTTCCAGGGTCCCTAGCCCCATGCTGTGCCAAACACAGGCAGCCCGCCTTCTGCACAGGAGCTGGTGGGTGTCCCTAGGGTCCCTGCCCCCTCTGTGACACGTACTGACATTTTGGGTGCCTCTCCTTTTCTCTGCCTCTGCACCACCTTCCTGCCAGGGGCCATGGGCTCTCTACGCCCAGGCTGCTCACAGGGCACCCCAGTGTTCCTGACCCTGCATGCTGGGCTGGGAAGGCCGGGGTGGGGTAGCCACCTCAGCACCTCTGTCTTCACGCTGCATTTGTGGGAACCTGCAGCACTTTCCCAGCACTTCTAGGGAAGCTGTGCCTCTCCTGTTGGGTTTCAAGCAGAAATGATGGATTATTGGATTAAATTTCCATTTATATCAAAAAATGAATATGATACCCTGTATGTGAATCTAAGAATCATTCAAAAGCCAAATGCCAGAACACTGTTCTGCCATGATTATATTGCACTTATGAAAATACAAATGCATTCCCTTCTCTTTCTCACGAGTAAGGGCACTTCTAGATGAGACTTGGTTAAAATGTCCTGTGACTTGTAAGGCAGAAGTCTTGGAATTGCTCTTGAAGCTTTCACACTCTGGCCCAAAGAAGAGCATATTCACTGGGATGGGCACGAGTCACATCTTGAGTCTCCAATGCACCAGTGAGCGCAGGCCAAGAAGGATGGGTCTGCCGAACATAGTCAACATCACCTGTAATTGCTCCTCAAATTTCTTCATGACTTCTTTTTTTTAAAAATCAAAGACTGAATGTATTACTTTTAATTTAGTATTAGAAAGCTCATAACTATTTCCCAAGAGTCAGGGGACTAACAAGTGTGCGTGTGTGTGTGTGTGTGTGTGTGTGTGTCTATCAGACAATCCAAATCTAGGGGGAATACCTGAAACAATTTGGAAGGGATACTCATAGTTTTCCATAATCTCAGTTGGGTCCCTGGAACCCAGCTGCTGAACATGGTGCAGTGCAATGACCACAGGTCATGGATTAGGGTTCTGAGGAGGACACAGGTGGCCCCTGAGCAGTGGCAAGACAGGGAAGGTCACATTTTCTCACCTGGTTCATGACCCTTGCTTGCGCTCCTTCAAGAGAGAGAACCAGTATTTAATGGTCTAGGGCTATCAAGAGACATGTGCTAATCCCTGCTATTAATAACACCTGGAAAAGTGTCTTCCCTGTTGGGTATTGTGGTGCACGCCTGTAATCCCAGCAGCTCAGGAGGCCGAGGCAGGAGGATTGCAAGTTCAAAGCCAACCTCAGCAACCTAGGGAGGCCCAAAGCAACTCAGTGAGACCTTGTCTCAAAATACAAAAAAAGGGCTGGGGATGTGGCTCAATGGTTAAGTGCCCCTGAGACCAATCCCTGGTACCAAAGGAAAAAACAAAAAAAAAGTGTCCTCCCATCACAGTGGGGATTTGTCACCCTTGGGGAATAGGGACTTCATAGTCTTCAGTCCACCTAGCATTAGGGATCCTATACGTTCTGTGATTCTATTTGGGAATGAGTACTTTTAAATCATAAGAAGTTATATTTTCTAAGCTTTTATTTATGAGATTCTGCCATATCATTTGCTGGCCTTCATGTGAATTTATCTCTGGCTTTGGATCCAAGTTTGGAGATAGTATGAAAAAATGGCTTTGGGCACAGAACCCAACTATCTGTGAATAAAAAATCCAGGTAACTAGAGGGACTAATGCAAAGAATTAAAAAATGCATTTTGTATTTTTTATTAGTATTCTGACAAGAGATCATTGTTTTTAAATCTTAGTATCACCTACTCTTTAACCATTTAAAAATTATGCTAAAGTATTTCTAAAAAAGAAACTTTTATGATACTGATAATTAAATTCCTTTTAATCTAAAAGAAAACTAGTTTTAAAAATGTCTCACTTATTTCACTTCCTAAATTTCATTACAGTACTCCCTGGGGTGTGGATTATAACAACAGTAATCCCCTGAAACTGAGGATAGTACTGAACCCTGTATGTTCTTCCATATACATACATATCTACGATAAAGATTTATTTATATAGTAGATTAGATTTATATATTAGCTTTGTATATGTAAGAGATTAACAGAAACAAATTGAACAACTATAGTGAACATGGCTATTAAGTGACCAGTAGGCAGGTAACATATACAGCAAGGATACACTGGGCAGGGATGATGCCCTTTGTGGGGGGGTCAGAGGGGCTCCAGATAGGGCAAGTGTCATCACACTTCTCAGAATGGCCTTCAATTTAAAAGTTATAACTTGCCTATTTCTGGAACTTTCCATTTACTGTTTTCATCCAATGTTTGACTGTAGCTAACTGAAACTATGGAGAGCACAAAGAAGGGAGGTGCTCTAAGGGGCTTTATAGTCATTACCTTAAATACCATGCAGGTCATCGTGTAGTGGACTATGCAGCCTTTCCAGCAGGGACAAGATAACACTTGGCCATTGGTGCACCTGCCCAGTGTGAGCAGTGCTGTTAGGTGCAAGCGCTGAGCAATACATTTGCTTTCTCTATTTTGTGTGATGTACAATGACAGCAAGCAGCATAACAATGTTGTTCCCTCAAGCGATGGGAACGATTCCTGATACTTCCAGCAGGTGGCAGCATGTCATGTCAGAAAAGCACCAAATGGCCTCAGAAAATCTGTGCCAACAGCCTTTTTCAAATGTGACCTTTCCCTCCCTCCTTAATGTGAAAGTGACGTGCAGCATGTAAATGGAGAAACTACTTTTATGTATGGACGTAATGTATTATACTGAGCTTAACAATATCAAGAGCTAGGTTTTAGAGAGTGAATTCTGTTTCCACTGTTCTAAGTGCTTGTAATATATGTCATTAAATGCTCACATCTACCTTTTGTTGATATTATTATTGTGCCCATTTTACACAGAAGGAAATTTAACCATGGACTTTCCAAGTTTTCAGAGCTACTAGGTAGAGGAAGTGCTATTTTAGACCAATAGTCTGGCTCCAGTGGCCAGTGTTTTAACCACTGTGCCAGAATTGTAGGAAATGTAACAACTGGATAAAGCTGAAAGTGTTAGGAAGGACACCATGATTTTTCAGAAAAGAGACACTTATACCAATGATAATGAAAAACTCTTGAGAAATTACTAATTTATTAAAGGGCCTGCAGGAATAAAGGAATTATGGGTCCATCAACAACTCATTCAAGTGAGAGAGAAAGTGGGATTTGAACAGTGTGTATTGCAGCGCCTGACATGTGGCAAGGATAGGTGATAAATCAGGGCAGGAGGGGCAGGAGGAGCAGGAGGAGCCTGGGCAGACGCACAGCGTCTGGAAGGTGCACTGGGCAGCAAGGAGGCTCCGAGTCTGAAGCAGTACTGAGGATGCTGAGCATTGGTATGATCTTCATCATGTCCCTCGCCTTCTCTGGCTCCTCCAATTCCATTCTCCATGTTAGCTCGATCTGTGCTGAAACTAGGTTACATAACCCCACAATTGGGGAATATCATCAGGTTTATGGCATATCTATATCCATACTTTTTTCCTTGTGTGAATATTAGGAGGACTAAGGAAATTTAAAGATGATTTTTAAAATTTTTAACAGCTTCTAAAACTTATTTTTAAAATTGTATTTAATGTTATTTTATTTTATTTTTTTGGTACTGGGGATTGGGGCACTCGACCACTGAGTCACATCCCCAGCCCTATTTTGTGTTTTATTTATAGACAGGGTCTCACTGAGTTGTTTAGCATCTCACTGTTGCTGAAGCTGAACTTGAACTTGTGGTCCTCCTGTCTCAGCCTCCCACAGTGCTAGGATTCCAGGCATGTGCCACAGCGCCGGCTTAATGTGTTGTTCTAACTGATACTCTGAAAGCATACAAACCCTACATATTCAGTGGGCACCATGTGAAGCTTTGGTACATCCACACATTGTGTAATGCTCAAATCAGGTTAAACATATCTGTCTCCCCAAACGTCTATCATTTATGGCAAAAACATTAAAACACCTTCTTCTCACTTTCTGATGCCTGCAGCACATTTCTGTTACCTGCAGCCACCCTCCTGTGTAGCCAGAACTCCTTGCTGCTCTTCAGTGAGACTGAGTACCCACTGGTGCCCTTCCTGGTCCTCCCTTCCACACTCTCCCCAGCATGATCACCACCACAAATGATAAAATTTACTTATTTGCTGATAGATCTCCCCACACTTTCTCTCCTGGAGTCCTTATTCTCCCTCCCAGCACCTGCCACTCTCTGAACTTGCCCTCATTTCTGTCCCTGGAGGTGGCCATCACTTCTGCCCATCTCAGCAATGGTGATTGGGCTCATGTCAGCACTGACCTCAGAGAGGCAGGAGGAGGGTGGAGCGGGGGGAAAGAACAGCAGCCAGGCCTGAAATCCAGTCTGGCGCGCCTCCCTCTGCAGTGCGCACCCTCCAGGTGTCTGTGCCCGCCCCCCACCGTAAGTCCGCTTCTTGAGAGGGCCCTGCCCCATCTAGCGTTGTGCCCCTCCCAGCCTTACCTGCGGATGCCTGGCACAGTGGCTGGCTGCCGTGGGTGGAGGGTGCGAGGTCAGCTCAGGCGGCCCCTGGTTCATCCTGCCTGAGCCTAAGCACCACTCACCTTGGGTTCCAGCAGCTGCGGGCCCGGATGGAGCCTGAAGAAGCCAAAGTCAAGCGGAGATGCTTCTCCTTCACTTTGAGGAGAGAGCAATTGGCTACAAAATACCGCCATGAAGAGGATAGTGAGGTCATGTAAGTGACAGTTAGCAATACAAAGACTAAGCCCAGAACCGCTCTGCAGGCCACCACCCGAGTGTCCCCATGTACCCAAGACTGGAAGAGAAGTGAAGGCCGCCACCTGGGAGAGCCGCCCACGTGGCACAGCCTCCGCCTGAGCAGGAGCAGGGAGGCCAGGCAGGAGAGTCGGGCTGCTGGAGGACGCTGGCAGAAAAGCTCAGCAGAAATCAAGACAGTCCCCAAACCTTCCACTCCAAAGAGGTAGGCAGCTCTTCGCCTTGGTGGATCCAATGCCTCCTGTTTATTAGAAATATTTTTACACACTCTTTCTTTCATACGTGAAATGAAATGTAAAGAATGTAAACTATTGCATACATATTTTTTTAAAAAAATCAGTATGAATGCCTTACTTGCACTTATTTATTTGTGTAGTGCTGGGTGGACCCCAGGGCCTTGCACATGCCAGACAAACACCCTACCACTGAGCTGCAGCCTAACCTCTGAGTGTGAATGAGGACGAATGGGGAAGAGGTGTGTAAGGTAACGTCTGCTTCAGCACAGAAGATGTCCTGAGGGCCACCACGTGGGCAGAAAGAAGCATCCAGCTGTCAGCAGTGTCTAGCAGTGGCGGGACTTTAAGTATTCCTGGTGCCTCTCCATGAAATGGCAGTAGCATGTCCACTTACTTTGACAAAAAAAAAAAAAAAAGACATATACATTTGCAAAATGTGCTGCAAGGGCAGTACCACTCCTTTGAGAGTCGCTGCCTCAAGTGTATTTCATCACGGTTAAAGTTCTGTGACCAGGGCTTCTACACCATAGTTTTAGTAAAGTTTTATTCTTTCCTTTCCATTCCTGAGAGTTCTTTGAGGGCAAACACAGTTTCTCTAAGCAATTGAATATAATGAGACAACCCTATACAGCCTTTAAACGTTTTTGAATAAAAACCAAGCAAAGCACACTAGAAAAATAAGAAAATGGAAGCCTTCAATGATGTCTCCTGAAGAGAGCAGCAGTCACAAAATAAACCACACAGATAGCCTTTGACCATGTCCTGATTCCACTTTAAAATAGTTTATGCTGATAACACCTGGATTGTATTAATGGAATAATAAAAATAATAATAATTAAAACCATCTGAATATTCTGAAGTTATCTTCTCAAAAACATAAACAAGATCAGAAACATCTATATCTGACTTCCAACTAATAGGGTCCATGGGGTTTCAACAATTAAGTGTCAAAAAAGAAGACACAACCAGCAAAATTGAAATACAGAGAAACTGACAGGAAAATGAACCACATTTCATTTTAAATTAGAGTGACATAATTGGAGGTGACTATATTAGATGAAAAGAGACAGCAGCATATTACAAGGTTGAACCTGTTTGAATTCAATTCCAACCAAATAAACCATTGAAGGCTTTTTACAGACAATTGGAAAGATTTGAGATAGACTTGATGCTAGGTTACATCATGTAATTATTATTATTTTTATGGCACAGAAAGGTGTTGAGAAAACATATCTGTGGCTAATACAAATTGAAGTATTTATGGAGAAACTGATATTGTAACAGATTTGCTTTTAAAAACTCTAGTAGATTTCTGTTTCTAGCTATCATGGATTGGATTCCAGCAAAACAAACCTCCGTTAGTCCACATACAGAACAGGCAGGGTAAACATTTTTTCTAAGCTTCATGTAAAACAACTGTCTCTCCCCAAAACAACAAACAGTAACCCCATTCAGAGACATCGGAAAGCAACCACGGCAGTGAGAACCTGAAAGTCAAGGATGGCCTAGAGAATAAGACCACCGAGCTGAGCCTGACTTTCCACACGCTATTTCCCCCTTAAGCATTTGGTGACTTTAAGCTGGACAGGAGGCTGAGAAACCAAGGAGAGATTGGGGTGGAAACCATAGGCTGAGCAGAGCTTTCGGCTCTCTCACAGCACTGGGAAGCTGAAATTGAAATTCAGGCTATAAAGCCAGCTAGGATTTGGGAGGCCAATTACAAGAGAAAGAAGGTAGAGAAAAGATAGGTGTGACAGCCTGCGTGGCTCTCCACCTGAGGGACTCAGAGTCTGCTAAGAGGGGAGAGGAGTCTCCTCTCAGAGGCTGGGGAGTCAGCGGAGCTCTGCAGTTCCCCAGGGGCAGCGGGAGGAGCATGGGCTGAGTTTGAGCGTGCCCAGAGGGGCCACCATGTTAGACACGCCAAAATCCACTTGGGACACCTGGAAGTCCAAAGGACCACATCATAAGAAGTATTAAACCAGAATCCAGCTTAACATTTAAAGTCCCAAACCCAAAGCCAGTCTCCAGCTGTGGAGGTGAACTTCTGTAGCCAGAGGCTGGGGAGAAAGCAAAACTGTCCCCAGGAGGGAGACAGATCCATGTTGCCCAGCTTGATTCCCGATTAGAATACGAGGATCTTTCTCTGTTCTAAATGCTTATCAAAAGCTAGGTTCTCACACAAATTACGACAATTATTTGTGCTGACTATCCAACATTTAATCAATAATCACCAAGTCTGTCAACAGGCCAGAGAAAAAGAAGAGAAGCAGAACTCCAGGTGAGTCAGCTATTGCAATTAGATACAGACTTACAAATAGCTGATTTTTCTGAGCAGGGTGGCACACCCCTGTGACCCCAGCGGCTCAGGAGGCTGAGGCAGGAGGATCACAAGTTCAAAGGCAGCCTCAGCAAATAGTGAGGCGCTCAGCAACTCAGTGAGACCCTATCTCTACATAAAATACAAAATAGGGCTTGGGATGTGGCTCAGTGGTCTAGTGCCCCTGAGTTCAATCCCTACTAACTGCTCCCTGCCAAAAAAAACAATGAAAAAACCAAACTGATTTTTAGGTTCAGGAAAATCCATGACAACATGGAGAGTTGAAGTGTATTAAAAGAGAATTCTAACAAAATCTTCAGTTGAAATACAGTAACTGAAATAGATAGTTATATTACAGATTAGATTCAGTACCAAATGTTGGAAAGAATATGGAGAAGGAAGAGCTCTCGATCTTTGCTAGTGGAAATGTGAAATGTGCAGCTGTGTTGGAAGAACAGTTTGGCCTTTGCTCATAACTAAACTAGTCTCACTACATAATCCAGCAATTGCAATCCTACATACTCACCTGGACTAAAAGGCAAGTTCCTATGAAAACCTCCATGCAAATATTTATGATAGCTTTATTTATAATTTCCCAAACTAAAAGCAACAATGATATAATTCAACAAGTGGGAGACTGGGAAAGCAAACTATGCTACATCCTTACAATGAAATATCATCCAGTGTAGAAGGCAATGAACTGTCAGTAAACAGAAGGACACAGAGAAATTTAAAATACATATTGCTGGGGCTGGGATTGTGGCGCAGTGGTAGCATGCTCGCCTAGCACGCGTGAGGCACTGGGTTCGATCCTCAGCACCACATAAAAACAAAGATATTCTGTCCACCTAAAACTAATAAATAAATAAATATTTAAAAAAAAAACCTGTATAAAAAAAAAATAAAAAAAAATAAAATAAAATACATATTGCTAAGTGAATGAAGCCAGTCTGGAAAGACCATGTGAAATAAAATCATATGGTATGATTCTAATCATATGAAATTCTGAAAAAAGGTAAAACTGTAGATGGAAAGATTAGTGGTTGCCAAGGCTTTGTGTGTGTCCCGGGGGGTGCAAAGGGCAGGAGGGTAAGATAGATGGAGCCCAGGGGATGTCTAGGTGATGAAACTATGCGGTAACCGTAGATATATCCCACTTTGCATTTGTCAACACCCGTAGAACTTTACAGCACAAGGAGTAACTTTAATATACACAAATTGAAAAAGGCATTGGAGACACCAGGGAATCCTAGAGTCTGCAGACAATAACAGAAGAACCCTACTATGTTGCAAACACATGGAACAACCTCATTAAAGGGGGTGAGTTAGAGGACATTTGATCTAACCAGCTGGAGATGAGTAGAAGTTGTGCAGCTGAGGGCAAAGGGAGGTGGGTCTCTCAAGATGCAGTGGGAATTCACAGCTAAGCAAAGGGAGGAGCCTAGAACAATCCACATGGCGACAGTTAGAGATAGCAGTAAAACCTCAGGTTTAACTCACTGTAAGTACAGGCATTTACATGCAGGAACATTTAAAGACGTGCACATATGCATGATTTCAGGATGCACACATATATTTCTTTGCTCTGTCAACTTAGAGAGCCTAAAAGAAGAATGACATTCAATCAGCAGGGAGCATCACTAGGCTCGGATCTTGAGTTCTAAATGATTCTCCAACCAGGGTTCCTTGGAGCAGTGGCTGGTTCCAGGATTGGGGCCAGAATAAGCGAAACGAACCTGGAGCACCTTATAGCGCCAGCAAGTAAGAAAGTACTTGAAACAAACACTGAAATCCCAAAGTGATGGGGACATGTCCCAGGGACACAGGAGGCACCTCAAAGAGTTCCCAATGGCCAAGGCTGAACAATTGTAGGACATATAAAGTAGTACAGCATTACAATACAGCATATAAAATAGATATCCATGAGTCATGCTGATGTATAAAAATGATGGAAGACATAAATAAATGAGGGGAAAGTGATGCTTTTTTGGGAAGGAAGAATTCCAAATAATTTATAGAGATACTCTGCTCTCAAGGAGTAGAGTGTGCGTCCCTGCATCTCCTGACCTCCTTCCAGTGCTACAGTAGTAAAGAGAGGGAGAGAGCACCACAGTGGAAAGATCTGGCAAAGAGTAGCTCAGCCAGGTGATCAAGGTTGACGTCAATGGTGATAAATCATGGTGATAGTATGGATCCTCAATTTGACAATAATGGTATTTTACCTTTGGGGACTTCCTCCCCAACACCAGTAGCTCCAACCTGATGAGATAAACATCTGATAAACCCCAGGTGCAGGTCATCCTGGCTAGTGCTCCTCGGAACCATCAAGGTTATTAAAATGAAGGAAAGTCCAAGAAATAGTCATAGCCAAGGAGGAGCCTGAGGGCACAAGGCAGGTGGCAGTGGCCTTCTTAATGCACACATAATGTGTGTTCTCTCTCCATTGATTATGACTCATTTAGATTTTGTAGATTCCACTTGCAAATCACTTGCTAGAAATTCACTTTAGAAGTTTTCCATTTTCATTTTTGCTTTTTCATTACACTGCTCTCTTCTGGGTTTATTTCTCTGCCTTTGGAAGTATATTCTTTAATAATTCCTCCAGAACTGTTTTGTGGGTGGCATTATTTCTGAGTCCCATGGGGTATTAATGTATAAGCCACAGTCCAAAACAATTCAACCAGAATGTCCAGGGATAGGATCCAGATATCAGAGGGCTTTGCTTTCCTCTTTATATTAGAAGAGTGGATAGAGTGTGCTCATAGCAATGTTGTTCAGTGATTTTTAAACATGTGCCCATAGAATTGTGTATGTACAAAACCGGGTGACCAGCATGGGTGCCAGAATGGAAAACTTTTCCACTAGTTCACAGAGTTTCATCTTGCCCTTTCTCAGTCTGTACCCAAACTACATAAATGAACACAGTGACTTTTATCATCATTCATTAATTTTCTTGTCCTGTACTTCTTTTAAATATACTTTTTATTTACTCACCATAATATCTATGAGAGTCATATATATATTTTTGCACTTATTAGCACTTTTTTGTTTCATTTCATTTTGTTTTGTTTTCCTGTGTACAGTTCCTCTGTTTAAATGCTCCAGTTTATTTCTTCCTTCTATCATTCATGGACATTTGGATGGTTTTGAGTTAACAAACCTACTGTGAACATCCTTGTACATGTCTTTTTTTGTGTGAGTATACCTGCTGATGTGTCCTGGGTCAGGTCTTGGAGCAGAATTGCTGGTGTGTACAGTGGCGACTTGAGAGAGAATTGCCAATGTTTCCCAAAATGAACAATCCATCTCACCCTCTCAACAATGTGTGATTGTTCCAATTGTTTTGAATCCTCACAATGAGTACTTTCAGTCTTAAATCTTAGACCTTCAACTGAGCTTGTATATAGCATCTTATTTTGGTTTTAATTTGCATTTGATGAGCAATGCCATTGAGCATCTTCTCATGTTTATTGGCCATTTGGATATCTGCTTTTGTGAAATGTCTTTTACCACCACCATCATTTAAACACCTGGAAATAGCGCCCCCACGTGGTCGAGGTTGAGACCCACTGTGACGGAGGACCGCTTGCTTCATATCACAGTCTGACTTTTACGTTTTCATCTCGTCACCCCGTGCTGCTTTCTGGGAGATTCTGAGCTTTCAGCTCACTAAACCATCTTTTGGATGTATACATTTCAGGTCCCCTATTACGGTATTAATTTCAACAATCAATTTATTTGTTTCCGTATGTTTAGTTGCTGGTATTTTGTGTATACAATTCTTCTTTGCTCTCTCGAGGAGCAGTTAATATTCTTCACTACAGTGCCAGTCTGATAGTCAGTTGTTTTGTTTTAATACGTATGATCTCTTTTGTGATGTGTATGTTTCTAAGTGCCTTGTGCTTTTCTCTGAGGCCCGTGGGTGAGGCTCCTCGCTGGGCAGCCTTCTGTGACTGGCTGCACAGCCTCCTGGAGCTTGGGCCTCTGCACAGAAGCTCTTGGCCTCAACTGCATTTACTTGGAAGCAACAAGGCTGGGCTTCCTAAGGGACATGGTATCTCCTTTGGTCCATGAACATTCTCTGTTCTGCTTGGACACTGTCCACAGTCCAGGATCTGGTCTGTCTTTCTTACCTGAGCTCTGTGTCCATCTTCTTTACCTGCAGGTAGACTCCTCACCATTATTTACTGGTGAAAGAGAAATGTTTGTTTTTGGAAGCAGGACTGTGTGTACTTAAAAGCCTGACTTGACCTAGCCACTCCTGCTATGTTGGACCATGCCATCAGTTAATACTGGAAAATCTCCTTCCTGCACCCCTCGCCTTTGAGTGCCAACCGGCGTTTCCTACTAACAGTCTCTTGGACACATTTTGTCTGGTGTACTTTTGATTTTTCAGTCATTTCTTAAATTATGGTCCTTTAAATTCATTTTAGTTTCCTAATGTGGTTCTTATGTTTTTACAACCATCTTTTCAATCTATCCAATACTCTGAAGTGATAGAGTGTGACTGTTTCTTGTCCTTGCTTCTTAATTTTGAAACAATTTTAAAATGCTAATTGTGGACTTTCAGAGAACATTTTCCTAAAAACACATTAAAGAATAAATTGGTCAACAAGAACCATCTGAAATATTTAAGAAAACCTAACTTCCACACATTTTCACCCACATTTGTATATTCCCCCACCCTTTTTTTGGGGGGGGTACCCGGGATTGAACTCAGGGGCACTCAATCACTGAGCCACATCCCTAGCCCTATTTTGTGTTTTATGTAGAGACAGGGTCTCACTGAATTGCTTACTGTCTCGACATTGCTGAGGCTGGCTTTGAACTCGCAATTCTCTCGTCTCAGCCTCCCAAAGTGCTGGGATTACAAGCGTGAGCCACCGCACCTGGCTTCTTTTCCCTTTTTGATAATAGTCATTCTTACTGGCGTGAGGTGATATCTCACTGTTGTTTTGATTTGATAATTGGTGGTGTTGAATATTTTTTCAAATACTTGTTGGCCATTGGCAAGTCCTCTCTTGAGAAATATTTATTAAATTTTTTTGCACAATTTTTTAATTGGATAATTTGTTTTGTTGCTGCAGAGCTATTAGTGTTCCTTATGTATTTTAGATATTAATGCCTTATCAGATATAGTCTACAAATATTTTCCCCATTGCATATATATGGAGGCTCTTCACTCTGTTGAGTGTTTTCTTTGCTGTGCACAAGCGTTTTAGCTTGATACAATCCCATTTGTCTCTTTTTGCTTTTATTGCCTGCCCTTTTGTAGTCTTACCCCAGATACCCTTGTATAGTCCCATGCTGCCAAGTGCTTCCCTGAAGTTTTCTTCTAGTAGTTTCATATCTTATATTTAAGTCTTTGATCCATTTGGAGCTGAATTTTTTGTAATCTGAGAGACAAGATCAAGTTTCAGTCATCTGCATTTGAATATACAAGTTTCCCAGTACCATTTATCAGAGAGACTGTCCCTTATCTGTTGGAAATAGATGTGTGGATGTGTTGCTGGACTCTCCAGTCTGTTCTACTGGTCTCTCTGTGTGTTTTTATGCTAGTACCAGAGCATTTGACAAAATGGAACTTTCTTTCATGAAAAAAGATCTCAACAAATTAGGTTTGGAATATACATAATGTATATACCTGCATACAATTAAGACCATATAGGACAAATTCACAGCTACATCACATTGGAATAAGAGAAGGATGTCCACTTTTACCACTTTTATTCAACAGAAAGTCCCAGTCAGAACAATTAGGGAAAAAAAAAGAAAAGAAAAAGAAATGCTCTGTCTTGATAAGATACCCTCCTCTTCTCCAAATTTAAAAAGAGGAAATCAAACTGCACTGTTTGCAGACAACATGATCTTACAAATATAAAATCTTAAAGACTTCATCAAGCTGGGTGTGGTAGCACATGCCTGTAATCCCAGCAGCTCCTGAGGTTGAGGCAGGAAGATTGTGAGTTCAAAGCCAGCCTCAGCAACTTAGTGAGGCCCTAAGCAATTCAGCAAGACTCTGTTTCTAAATAAAATATTAAAAAATATTTAACAAAGGGCTGGGATGTGGCTTAGTGGTTAAGCACCCCTGGATTCAATCTCCAGTTCCAAAAATACCCCCCCAAAACCAAAAAAACAAAACAAAACAAACAAAAAAACCCACTTCATCAAAATCCTGTTAGAATTAATAAATGAACTTAATGAAGTTGCAAGATACAAAATCAACATACAAAAACCAGCAGCATTTCCATTCTAATAGCTAGAAATAAATTTAAGCAAGAGGTAAGTGCAATTGGTGATGGCCAAAAATGAATGGGGGAAAAAAATCTGATCCCCAAGACACAAAAACAAGAGGAGACTTCAGGGTGTTTGGGAGCTTTACTTCAACTCTTATAATCATGGTGGGGGAAGGGAGAGCATGCTAGGGAGTTTGGACAGAGCAGTGGCTCCAGTATTAGTAAGAAAATCAACTGACTTTCCTGCTGTGGACAGTTACCTGAGACTTGGCCACCTTGACAGTGAGGTCTGGTGTGCATCTGCGTCTGTGTTGGGGCCGTTAATCCTGAGTCCAGGAGTTCTAGGAACTGGGGTACAGCGGGAGGGGCCTTCTCCAGATGTCTTCCCAGTTCCAGAAGGCTCTGTCTTCCCTCCTGTTTAATGAAAGCACAGTCCCTCTTCCAGGGTCCCGTCTGTTGACACAGTCCCTGGGGGGCCTTCTGTTGGGTCAGTGTCTCAGTTGAAGACAGTTGAAGCAAACAGTTTCATATGGGCTTTTGGTAGAACAGTTGTTTAAGGGTCCAGGAGGCCTCAGGTAAGTCTGTCCCTTGAGGGCACTACTGGCAATGGTGGCCATCAGGTGGACAGACCCTCTCTGCTCTCTCTTGATAAGATACTCTCCTCTTCTCATCTGATTATTAAAGACCTTAAAGGCCAAATCAATTAACTCTAAGATAGAGGTTTGAGGTCTCTTTTCTAATTTTTGAAGTTTGTGCCAAATATCAGGTACTGACTGAGATGAATGCATGGCTGGAACAGATTTTCCCTTTGGTGACTCAAGATTTCAGTTAGTGAAAAGGCAGAGGTATTTAGGTGTTGGGGGCAGGCTCTCTGGGCCCTGGAGCTGCTCCGCCCTTTCAAGATGGCATCCTGGCTGTATGCCAGAAACTTGCAGTAAACAGGTGGACAACTTAAGGAAGTGCACAGCATTGGCTGGCGGTAACATCACTGTGCATGCTTGGCTCGTGGCAATGCCTGCTCTGATACACGCCTGTATTCTGCTCATGCATTCCCCTCGTGCTTGATAATGCTATTCCTACTAATTGGTTGTAACTCTGCTCGGTAATACTTCCTGCTGTATGAAAAGTATAAAGAAGGAGGCTGGGGGGAGAGAACAAAAGAGAACCAAGGAAGGCAAGAAGAGCGCTCAACAAAAATAAAGATTGCTTTCTGAGAATAACAGCGTGATTATTGTCTCCTGCCGGCGGGCAACAATATTTAGGTAGACAGAAGAGAAAGAGGGCAGGGTTTTCCTCACCACCCTGTGTGATTCCTTTCACTTTACCATAGTGACAGGCTTTATGGTGGGCCGTTTCCCTCCATGAAGCAGGACAGCAATGGTATCTGGCTTTTCTGCCTATTGACCAGGAACCATCAGGCAGAGTTTGACAACCCAGGCCAGCTCCTATTGGGGACTAGATTACAGTAGGCCTCGTTGATACTCATTAGATTGCTGGCACTGTAAGTCTCCAGCATATTCTTTGGTCTTTGGTTGGATGTAGGCCCTTATTTTCTCACTGAGACAGGAAGTGGAAGTAGTAGGAACATCTCGCCATGTCAGATCATAAGTGAGGGTGACATGGTAGAATTCTTTAGTAAATTCAGAAGGATCTGGAGAGGAACTTCCAGGTTTGGACTCTTCTTGGGAGAGGTCAGACATGGAGAGGTGTCTGAACCTGAACGGGGGACTCTGCTTCTGCTCCCTGGAGTAAGGGGTGGACTGGAGGGAGAGGGTTTGGGGTGGAAGGATTGCTAGTGTGTGTCCTTCTGGACTAGGGGGTTTTGATGGGGAGGAAGAGGTACAGAAAGAGGCGTGAGAGAAGGATTGGGTGGAGCAGAAAAAGGTGGGAAAAGGAAAAACCTGAATGTGAGGAACTTTGGGCCACCTTGGGAAACAGTGGCCACAGAGATTAAGTTGGAACTGTACTGGAATTGGGGAGTACCCCTGGAACCAAACCTCTTGGTCCTCCAGTTGGTAGTAGGGCCAGAGGACATGTCTGACCAAGATTGGGGTCTTCTCTTTATGATGGATCTTTCCTATTTTATCCCCATTTTAAGGATGCATCCAGCAGGGAGTCCTTTGGTGTGGCCGAGAGAGTTTTGCCCATCATGACAACTCAAAAGTAGAAGGGGAAATGAATTTGGGACAGGAGAACATTTTTGGCTTGCAAGTTTGTAGGAGGCACATCCCCCAAATGGAACTCAGAGAAACTTAGGATTTCAGTACCCCAGAATCTCTAAACAAGTCTCAGCGACAGAGAGAGGATGCATGTGGTCACCCCCCAAGGCAGACCTCAACTAGAGGATGATGACGGGTTGGAAATGTCTCTTTCAGGAGGAGATTTAAGAAGTAAAGTTTCTTATTGGTTGGATGAGAAGTTGGGTCCTAGAGGTTGAGGGGAAGCAATTCCCCCGAGGGGCCACCAAGATGTTAGTCCAACTTGGTCTATGGCAGGTGCACAAGTAGTGAACTATTCCACAGCCTCCAAACTGAGAGCAAAAGACAACATTTCATTCACACGCCAAGGAGGAAAGGGGCCGGGTACCACTGTCAGTCCTGAGTGCCAAGGGTCTGCAGTTTTATGAGCAGAGCTGAGGGGTGTTTGGGGCTTTTTGTTAGTTGGCTTGTTTGTGGTTTGGTCATTAGTTCGGAGCAGGGAGCTGGGGTCCTCAGGCCAGCAGTTGGGGGTACGTGGCTTTGCCAAGCAGGATGCAGGTAGGCTTGTGGTTTTTCCTAGAAATGTTTGCAATTTGAACCACTGACCTAGAAAAGGACACAAGGGAGGGCACTTCCTCCTGAGAGGCAAAGTGAGGTCAGGCTGAACAATGGAGTCGATTGTGCCAGGGGTGAGTGAGCTTGAGCGTCTGTCGTTCACAGTGGGAGAAACAATCCTAAAATATACATGGAACCACAATAGCCCTAAGTAGCCAAAGCCACCTTGAGTAGAAACAACAAAGCCAGAGGCCCCACGCTCTGAAACATCAAATGTACTGCACAGTGAGACGGTGCTGAAGTCCAGGGTGAGGGGAGTACAGAGCATCTGACAGGAACTTCCTCACCCGAGTGACAGGAGGAGTTCCACAGCTTGGAGCAAGGGCCTGAGGTAGGCCGCCACCCTCCAAGGGAAACACAGGGAGGTGGCTCTCTGCTGAGCTTTATGTTTCAGAAGATGGTTTCAAGGTCCCAAGAAATACAGTCCTTAGTTATAAAGAACAGCCAGCAGCTTTTAGAAAGATTTAAGTACATAAAGTATTTATAAGTTTTCTAAATAAGAAGAGCCTGAGGAAAAGGGCCTGACTCAAGGTCAGTCCTGCTGAGGAAATGCCAGGGACTTCTGTGGCAGGAGCCACACCCCGCAGTAGTGGCCGTGGGAGCAGAACGGGAAGAGCGTCTGGCCACGGCATGGGCATCTCAACCCCTGGAAGTGGGATTCACCCTGCACCCTGTAGAGATGAGTAGTCATTGAAAGACTTCAAGCATGGGCACAAAATGGCCTAGCATAAATTGAAGAAGGGCCACTTGCATGTTTTTATAACAGAAAAGGATTGACAGGTCAAAGGAAGAACAAAAGAATGTAAAGAAAATTTCTTGCTTAATAGTTAAAAATCTGTGATGTGGGTATTTATTGTTCCCACTTTAACATGATAGAGCGAAGACTTGGGGTGTTTAAATATCCTTCCCAAATGTTACATGCTTGGTAAATGCGGGCAGGTTCATGCTCAGTCTGTCTCCCAATGAGCCCGAGAGCTTTCTCTTGGCAGTGTGGCTATGGAGCCAGGGGCTGTGGGTTTGCTTTGTAAGGTGAGGGGTGACAGGTGAGTAGTGGACATGGCTATTCGGGGTGCTTGGCACTGGCATGGTGATGGAACCCAGCAGAGAGAACCAACTGCGACGAGAGACGTCAGCTCCTCTTGAAAGCGTCCTTCTGGGATCCTAGCCAACGGACACTTCTTCTGGTTTCCTAGATTGAATGAGATAATGCACATAAAACAGCTTTACAAACTGTGAATCCTAAGAGATGAAGGCTATTACTTTCACGTTAAAAGAATATAAATTGTTTATAACCAGCTTCCATTTTAAGTGTGCCTGGGTGGATTATATTCAGTGGAGTCCCATCATGAATTATTTATACAGCAAGGAATTTCTTCCTGTTGTGTAACTGGATTTTCATACTTTTAAAGTTGTCTGTAGATGACTCTGAAACCATCTTGGGGGAAAAAAAAAACTGCCAGGAGAAAATAAATGCTTAAGTATGCATGACTTGGAATATTTTGTGTTGAGAGTCATGGGAGACTCAAGTTGATTTAAACAATCAAGTTAATTTGCTGGGTTTTCTAAGGGAAAATCTGGCAGCAGAGAGTTCATGTATGCCAACTCTAGCGGAGTCCCAAGGGCCAGCACCGGCCCCCGCTCTGCCCCCCACTACATGCTTGGTTTCATTCTGGCCCCGGGAGTGCCGCTCCGCCTCCCACCCCTGTCCCCTCACTGTCCTCCTGCCACAGCTTGAACAGTTCCAGGCCTCAGTTCTACATCACATGGTTTCAGAAAAGAGAGCTTTCTCCTAGTATCTTCTTTAGAAAAAGGAAGATACGTCTCTGTCCCAGGAAACCTTAGCGAACCCCTCCTTACTGCTCCTCTTTTGGTTTGTGACCAGGAAATGGGCCCCGTCAACTGGTGCCAGGCAATCAGCCCACCCCACTCCCGTTCCTGCTCTGGCTCGGCCCACCCCACCAGAATCACACGGCATAGTGGTCTCCTGGAGGACAATAACTATGCCAGGAAGCAGACGATGACATCCCTCACATAAATTACCTTTGGGAATGGAATAGTGTCTTCCACTGGAAATAACCAAACAGAAATTCAGACCGGTTTACCATATAGGGCGCTTCTTGTTTCTCTCTGTGATACTGGGGCTTAAACCTGGGCACTTCACATCCCCACCCCTTTTTATCTTATTTTAACAACATAGTCTCACTAGTTGCCTGGACTGGCCTTGAACTTGAGCTCCTCCGCTTAGCCTCCCTAGTATCTGGGATTATGGGTGTGCACCATCATGCACAGCCTGACCTTTTTTTTTTTTTTTTTTTTGAATTATTTTAAATGCATTGATTTATTAAAGACTCATATTTTCCTCAAATTATTTCATGTCTTAATTAATAGCCTTGTATTTTGTTAAGTCTGAGATTTGGCTAGAATACATTTTAGTATAAAGTGAAAGGAGGATTCAAGAAAGTCTTTATTTTTGGGGCAACTTGTTCTAAGTTCTCATTACTTTCCCCTTAATGTGTAGATATGTATTCTTGAGTATTTGTTTTGCTTTATTTATCTATTGAGTACTCTTGTTATAAATAAAATTTTGTTTTAAATCTTTAAATTTTTAAAATCTAACTTACTTTTCTTCTTAATATAAATACAAGATATTTATATGTTGATTTTTAAATCAAATATATACAACATGATGTCTCTTTTCTGTGCCTGAAACCCCATCCCAGTTCCCAGAGATAGTAATTTGTTACATTTCTTTCCAGAAAGGTTGGGTGCCTCTACTCATACTTGCATGTGAAAATAATCCAAGGAGAATTTACCTTGCATACTGTTGTAAAGTGTTTACATTCATAAAATCTTTATAGTTAACTTTTTCTGGGAATTATTTCCATAATAGCAAGTAAAAGTCTACTCTATTCTTTATAATAGTTATGGAGTAAATGACTTTTATGGATGTGCCATAGATTATTTAACTGGAACTTTTAATAGATATTTAAAATATGCGCTGCTCATCTGCAATGCTGCAGTGAATAGCCATGCTCTTAATATACTGCTTTATTCAAGTGCAAGTAAATTGGCAGGATAGATACACTCAGGTAGGTAGCTGGGTCTATGAATATGCACAGGTTAAGTTCTGCCTACCAAGGCAGCTCTTTATGCATTGCTAGTTTTGCTCCTTGGCCTGCTGTGTTGAAGGCACTTTTTTCTCCTACTATGTGCTTTTCTTTTACTTTTTTATGGTGCATTGGGCTTCATGATAGTTTTAAAAACTTTTGCATGACCACATTTGCTCATACTTCCTTCCTGTCTTCGGTAGTTTGTTCCTTAAACTGCTCTAACGACCTCACCCTTAATCATTTCTGCAGGATGGTATCTTTTGAAATCAACTCCCCGCGACTTACTTTTGGAATTCTCCTGGCCATTGCGGCCAGTGTCCTCTCCAGCCCGTCTTTGGAATCAGCATGTTTGGCTTCCCTCTCTAATACGATTGGTATTTTTGGTGGGCATTTTCAAAAGCATAAATGACAGAGGGAGCGGGTGGAGGGAGAGAGAGAAGCAAGAGGGAAGATACCAGCAAACGTTTGGAAGCAGGAAGCAAATGTAGAGTAGCAACTGATGTTGCTCTAATAGGAAATGTTATCCTAGACCAGAATCTGGGGAAGCTAAGAAGCAGCCATGTGTTTGCACAGATAACTCACCAAAGGCTCGGGGTGGAAGGAATAAGAACCCCAGAGTGGAGACTCAGACTGTGCTGGGAAAACTGGTGCTGATACAGGTAGACACAGTACTCCCCTCTCCATCCTGCCATGAAACACCCTTGGGACAGGAGGATAGAGGCTTGCTGGACAGAGCAGAATTGGCACAACGGAGAAGTGCAGATCCATCAGAAGGAGCTCATATATTTAAAAAAGCCCCAGTGACTCTTTCTCTGCCCATCCCCCTTTGCTTTGACACCTTCACTGAATCCTTCTAATGCTATCACGGGGAATTGTTGGGGAGGATGTGGGCCCCGAAGCTTACACGATTTAGAGACCCCTCTCTAGAAAATGAATTTTCAGGATCAGATGACCATGTGACCTGGAAGGGCCTTGGAGAGAGGAGACAGCAGCTTCACCAGTGCCCGGCCTGTCCTCTGTGCACCAGTCTACGGGGCTGCCAGTTCCTATGGCTCTTCTCCGTCTGCTGTAGGGTCACTTGATCCATTGTCCTTACTAAGGTAAGTCAAATGTTTTGGGGGTTTCTGCTAAGTAAGGCAGGCCTGGCTGTTGGCACGGAGTTTTATTATCTGCGCTTTTTTTTATTCCCACACCATTTGCCGGGAGAGGAGCAAATGCAGTTCTGGTGAGCAACTTCTTTACACTGTTTAAGAAAGAATCTGTGAAAACCATTTATAATTGTTTCTAACTCTAAGCATTGAAGGCAACTTTCCAATAAAGTGATATTAATGTCTCGAGGACAAAATACACTTAGAAAAATATATAGGAGGTAAGATTATTCCAAAAGAAAACAAAGCAGCACAAACCTTTTAAGGTAGCCATCAATTCTTCTAAAAAATGTTATTAGCTCAGAATTACCTTTTAATAAGTAGTGTACTTTTCCCATAATATATTTTGTGCTGCAAAAATTGTTGGGATGACCATATGAATATTACCTGGCTCTCTCTCACTTAATGAAGCCTGAAATCCGCTGTGATTGATGTCTTTGGGTAGGCTGATAAATTTCTTAGGTAAAATGGAATTTGTAAATCATTCACTTCTGTAAGGGATTTATACACCTCTCATTTTAATGGAGGATTTCCCAGCAGAACCAGTTGGGTACACATACTGTAGTCTGAAATCTTGTGTGCCCCCCAAATTCATAGGTTGAAACCTAACCCCAATGTGGTTTTAGGAGGTGAGCCCTTGGGAGGGATGGGGTCCTGGGACCTCTGCACCCTCTGGGAAGAGCTTGAGGGAGATGATGGCTCTCTGCTCCTGGGAAGGCAGGAGGGGCCTTCTTGCCAGCGTCCTCACCACACAGTTAAACTGCTGGCCTCTTGATCCAGGCCTCCAGGGCCTCGGGCCCCTGAGGTCTACCTGCCTATCATCTGAGCACTGGCGGGGGCAAGGTGTTCTGCTGGAGCAGCGCGAGTGGACCTGGGTGCAGACCGTGGCACCTCCTGGCACGATCGCACACCTACCTGCCGACATCACTAAGTGCAGACACCACGTGAATTTCTACTCCTCCATCTCACTGAAATTCTTCATTCCTTCTCTTTTGTGGAGCTTTCATTTCTAAAGCATTTCTCTCTGCGTCTCGCCGCTTCTCCTGTGTCAGCCTCACAGGTGGGCGCAGTGAGCGGACAGGGTCAGAAAGTTCCTGGTGGCTTCAGATCGCAGGACGGCGGCAGGTAAGGGTGAGCCGGCTGCGCACAGGTGCGCAGGACTCACCGCAGGGAGGTGCGGGGCAGGACACCCAGCTGGGGACACCGAGGGAGCCCCGGCCCAGTGGGAATCAAGGCGCTTTCAATTCTGTTAGACCGCCGGTGACAAAGTCATCTTTTATCTCTTCACAGAAACTAGAATGAACTTCAGAGCTTGTTCAAGGCACAGAACTAACAGTATTACTGACTTTTAAGAGTTGAGCTTTTAAAATGGTGTATAAGAACAATAGCCATGTATGCTTTGAAGTCCTTTTCATGTATAAATTCATTTAGCCTTTTCCACAACCTACTAGCAGGTTGGTTTCACAGATGCGGAGAGCGGCTCAGAGCAGGTGGATATGCCTTCCAGCCCGAGCGCGCTAGAGCTGGGTGCGCCCTCCTCCAGGCGCTCTGATGGCAGAGTTGGTCTCTCAGTTGCTCCACTCGTTTGCAAACATTTCATTTGAACAGTGAAAATTCAAAAACCACGAGGAAACTGAAGGAAGTTCATTTGAATCATCAGAACATTTCAATAACAGTGTCTAAAAACGAGAGTGGAGACATGCCATGTGGAAGTTGACCAAGGAGGCTTCATTGGGTATTTTTAGGGCATTTGCTTTATGGAAATGCTACAGTGAAAGTATATTAGGAATAATGCATCTGAAATATGCATATATTCTAGACTACTCCCCAATTTTAATTTTATTATTTATCATAGTATCTGAGAGGAATCGGCAACATACTGATGTTTTGGTTAGTTTGGTTTCTATCCACATGTCTATGTATCTATCCTATGTATCTTTAACAAGGTGTTCTGGCTGGGCTTGGTTAATTGGGATATTTTTATGATGGTTCTCTTTAACCAACTGGAGACCTGGTTGTGGGACTGTTAGAGGAGTCATATAAAGGAATTTGGGTGCACAGCAACAGAGCACCAAGCTCAAGGACACACACAGAGAAGTCCTCAAGAGATAATTACAATGGCTTTTACTAAGTTAACAGATGCAGCCAACACCCTGGGCACTTCTCTTTTCTCTGGGTTGTGGTATAGTTCAGAGCAACCCACAGGGATACATGCAAGTGTCAAAAGTATCCAGAATGTCGGCTTCTCAAGCCAGATGTTATCGGCAGTAACTGTGAGGGGTTTCCACATGGCTGTTGTCCAGTAATGTTCTGTATTGTATAGAGACCACTGAAAGCACAGTGACAGTGAAATCATTTCTGAGGATCAGGACAAGGAACCTTTAATAAAACACCATAGTTTTGGCCTTGCTGTGGAATAACGCCTCAGTAGAGATAGGAAATCAAACCGAAGAGGGATTTTAATAAGACTGACTTCCTAATAATATGGCTTTCCTCTAAGTAAAAAATATTTTTCTCAACAATTCTATGAGAGACATAATTCAAAGTGTGCATTTGAGTGCAGGATCCTCCAGTTGTCAGCTTTTGGGAAATATACATACTTAAAGAGAGGCGAATACAAATCATGGAGTGAGAGAGGCCCCTAGTGAAGGAAAAGAAAGAAAAATAACAAAAGAAGAAAGACAGACACCCTGTGCCTGGCTAACAATATAACATCAATACAATGAGGATAAAATTGTATTCTCTTCAATTCTCTAAAGTGCATGTATTCACTTGTAAGCAGAGAGCGTTGCCATGCAGAGACCTAGAGGACACAAGAAGAAATTTTGCCACACAGGTCCTCTGCTTCAGGAGCTGGTCCCAAACTGTTCCCACAGTCTGCTATTTCAATAATCTCACATAACCCTTCACCATGATTTTTATTATCTCAGACATTTCTTTTTAAGAGCTGAGATGCTGTTTTCTGACCATCTTATTATTTCTCTTTAATGGAATTTAAGTGTCCTTCCTTAATTCAGGTTGGTAATTTCATGTACAGGCACATTTTATTTGTTTTAAAGCTGCTTAGTAGTTCTTTCTCCATAGGATCATGCAATTTGAGATATGTCTCCTAGAACTTCTGTGTCGCCCAAGGCTTCAAATTTGCTGACATCAGTCTCTCGTAGACAGGCAACAAATAAACATCAAATAAGAGGAATATTGAGTTTTGTTAGCTAACATATTAGGTCCTAAAGTGACATACCATTAAAAGTAGGAGGCAGGGTAGATAGATGTTAATGGTCATGCTTTCTCTGAGATATTAATAGGCCTTTAATCTTGTCATTATCAAGGGCTTTGTGCCCTTTCCAAGGTGGGTGAAGCCTTGTTCTCTATCACAGGATTTGACTAAAAGTTTAATTATTTATATAATACAAGCCTATTATAGAATAGCTCATTATTCATGTCAAGTATATTAATATGTATTAAGTACCCATTTTCCACTGGAGCTAGGTAAGGTGCTCTGGGGACACAATTAAAAAGCAGAAGACAAAAAGTTTCAATATTCAAGACTTTTAGTGGCTCTAGATGTGTAATAGCCCAACTATTAGCCCCTAAGTATTAGACACATTTTCCAAAACTCTGAAATGATAGGGAGATCGTATACAGTCTAATGGAGGAGATGGAGACACAAACCACTCATTTTAACACTATTTTTTTTTTTTTTTTTGGTTGCTGATCTGCCTGGGTGACATGGAACCACAAATCAGCAGTCATCATCCCATTCTAGGGATCATGAACCTATCACTGGTCACCTGATGCTTTATCAGTCTTGGGAGAGACCATGTGTAAGCCATGAAGGTTTGTAGGACTTGAGGGAGCAGGGATAGTGTGAGCAAGATGATAATAGCAGGTGTCTGGATGAGAACCCTAATTGTTTGATGTGGGATGGGGCAAAGATGTTTGTAGGTGAGGCTGGAAAGCGGAGCATTACAGGTTTCCTTTGAACCTAGACAATAAAGGAGAAAGAAGATGAACTAGGCTTTGCTGTGCTAATGCTTGCCAATACTGGTTACTTGACCTAAAGCAAATGAGTTCTTTTTTAACTATCTCACTTTTATTTTTATATAAATATTTTATATAATATTTTATTTTATTGTCACTGTTAGTTGCACGTGTTAATGGGGTTCACTGATATGTAACTTCTGTTCCTACCTCCTGGGCCAGAACAGCCATGTGCTCCCTGCTCATCTCAAGGACGGGGAATGGTGGCCACTGTATGAATGCACCATTTGGGACAAAAGAGGACTGGAAGCTGATGAAAATTCACAGTGTTTATTACCATCAGATTCGCATTTTCATGGATTTCTCTGACTACACAAATTAACTAAAAGAATTTTTGTTTCCATGAGGGTGAGCCACTCACTGAGCCACACCCCCAGCCCTTTTAAGTTTTTATTTTGTTTAGGGCCCCCCTAAGTTGCCAAGGCTGGCTTTAAACTTGCGATTCTTTTTCCTCAGCCCCCTGAGCTGCTAGAATCACAAATGTGTGCCACTGCTCCTGGCTAATATTTTTTTAGTTTATTTCTTATTTCTTTTCATTTATTTACTTATTAATAAGATATTTTATTTTTTTTGTTTGTTTGTTTTTAAATTAATTTATTTAAATGCATTTCAAGTCATAGTACAATATATAGAACTCGGTGTTTCCATTTCTCTGGTTGCAAACCAGATAGAGTCACACCATTTGTGTCTTCATACATGCACCTAGGGTAGTGATGACCATCTCATTCAACCATCTTTACTACACCCCTTCCCTTTTCGCTCTTCTCTCCTCCTCCCTGCCCCATTCAGAGTTCCTCCATTTCTCCTATGTTCCCCATTCCCACCCCCTCATGTATCAATATCCACTAATCAGAGAGAACATTCGGCGTTTGGTTTTTTGGGATTGGCTTACTTCACTTAGCATAATGTTCTCCAATTCCATCCATTTACCTGCAAATGCCATAATTTTATTCTCTTTTATTGATGAATAATATTCCATTGTGTATATGTACCACAGCTTCTTAATCCATTCATCTATTGAAGGGCATCTGGGTTGCTTCCACAGTTTTGCAATTGTGAATTGCGCTGCAATAAACATTGAAGTGGCTGCATCACTGTAGTGTGCTGTTTTTAAATCTTTAGGGTATAGGCCAAGGAGTGGGATAGATGGATCAAATGGTGGAACTATTATTTCTAAAAAGTGATTTGTTTTTTACTTTTTTCTTTTTGGTTATATTTATTCCTTTATGAAGAGAATTAGTTGAAAATGACCGGACCCATACTTAATGAGAATTAATACATTTAATATTGTATGTTTTTATATTTAACATGAAATAATTAAACAGGATCTTTAAAAAAAAATTTTTTTTGGTTGTTGATGGACCTTTATTTAATGAATTTATTAATATGTGGTGCTGAGAATCAAACCCAGTGCCTCACACATGCTAGGCAAGCGCTCTACCACTGAACCACAACCCCAGCCCATAAAATTGGATCTTGATATCAGGTTTGGGGATTTTTCTCAGTGGGAACATGTGACATGTGACTAAGGACAGCAGTAAAATGGGGAGTGACAGGACAGGAAAGGCAAATTGCTCTTCTTGATCATAAGTTCTCTTATTTCTAATTATAATTTGTGAAATTTATTCCTCGGCACAAATAGTGAGCTTTTCATCTTTAATAAAGTAAAAAATCTCTGGGACAAAAGCTTTGGTGCGAACAAATTTCTATTTGCACCCCTGGTGGGAGTGTGAGTGGAAGAGGGGGTGCCAGTGTCCTGAGCAAGAGGTCAAGGGGAGGGTGGACCCATGGGTTAGGCTGCCTGGGCCACATCAACACAGTACCAGGAATTCACTATCTCTGGGTTCTGGAAGGGGAGGTCCAACAGCAAGTTGTGGCTAGGTTGGTTCCTTCTGAACCTGGGAGGGAAGGATCTGCCCCAGGCCTGTCCCCTGGGCTGGCAAAGCCATCTTCTTGACCTCTTCTTTTCTTCTTCCTCTGCATATGTGGGTGTCCCCATTTCTCCTCCTTACAAGGCATTGATAACATTGGCTATGGCTCGCCTTCATGACTTTGTCTTAACTTGATCATCTCATTTCCAAATTGCGTCTTTTCTTGAGGTCCTGGGGATTACGACTACTACACATGTCAGGGCACAGCTCACCCCAAAACAGTTGAGTATTGATATAAAAGCAAGCTATTCCTATAATAAAAGGTTGAATACCTTCTATGAAAACCCTTGATTCCATTTGGATGAATTAATTTTCACAAAGGTTTGTTTGAAATTCAACAGAAAACCCAAAACAATCTAGACATTTTAACATTCTATTTCAGGGAATGAGAGCAACATGAAACATCAAAGGTCTTCAGAGAGTTTGGGAGTATTTTTCGGGGGTCTTGGATCTGGGGTCAACTGATGCTTCTGGATTGTAAGAATGTGTATTTGTTATATGACGTTAGGGAAAATAAACTCCCGATGCCTGTTTCTGAACCTGGGAATGTGGGGATAAAGTTAAATGCATTCTAAAGGTTGCCATGAGATTTGGTCTTGCTCATCTTTGCAAAAATACTGAGGGCCTGGCATGCAGCAAATGTTAGCTATTCATATTATTATTAATTATATTTTTTCTTTGGCACTGTATGTCTGAAGTGTTATGATCCAGCTTCAAATAAATTACAAACAGGAAAACCACGAGCACCAGTGTGATTTCAGAGCATGTGTGAGGAACAGTGGGGTTATATGGCTGAAGCTGTATTTCTCTAAGCTCCTTGTTTCTTCCTTGTGGTACAATGAACACCTTTAAAAAAATGCTTGACTTAGTTCTCCAGCTAACGCAAGTGATATCATCTGTTGGCTCTTGTGGGATTGTTGGTAGCATGCTCTAGGGATGTGAGACGGGGTTGAAATCAATGGAACTTGTATTTTAAAGGGCGAGTGGGTTACTCTTAACACAGTGCTAGACATGACAGAGACTCTTAACAAGTGTTAGCTCCCCTGTCCCTGCTCAACCAGCTGGAGAAGTGAATGTGTATTAGCTGGGAACTAAAGGAACAGTGGCTGAAGAAAGGAGCAGGCTCTGTATTTGATCCTGTGGGTGATGTTTTTCTTTTAGAGGGGGCTACAACAGCTTTCACGCTTAAGCCTCATCAAACAGTGAGTCCTGTGTACACTCTTCTAACTAACTGCACCCCATGATTGAGGTTCACATTTTAATGTCTTGTTTCTCACCCTGAGGTAACTCCTAAAGCCCAGAAGCCCTATTTTGTGTCTGCACCTTAGAATCAATGCAGACATGCAAACTGTGCTCCAGAATCTCTGTAGGTGAGGACAGTTATGTGTCAGGCGAGGCTTGTTTCAACTCTCCTATCATTTCAGGCACTGAGCATGTTTTCTTGTTCATCTTGGACCTACCTTCCCATCATTCTGTACAAGAACTTGGCCCTTGGACTGGGGGCTCATGTGATTTTAGTTCCTGTTCTGAGCTTCAAGGGAGTAAGCGGAATTCACCTTTATTTTAATGGTGTTATATGTTAAAAGGTGGTCAGGAAAGCAAGAAAGCCATTTCCAGCCTAATCAGGAATGGCCCTTAGACATAACCCTGCCTCAGGCGGCCTGTTCGCATTAGGCAGATGGAGCAGAAATCTCAAACAGGCCTCGACCTCATTAGAGAGCAAGAGCAGAGGAAATGATGTCAGGGGCAAACCGTGGGGCTCAGATGAGAAAGTTCAGGAGAATGAAGCCCGAGGGAACATTGAGCAAAAGGGCAGGAAGCGAGGTCCTCAGCAGGTGAGGCCATGTCCTGAATGTGGAGGTCGATGCTGTGTGCTCTGGTCTCATGAAATAGAGGTCAGTGAAACTAAGCAACACTGACCTAGGGATGACTAAGGGATTTGTGGTGAACAGGCTGAGAGTTTGTTTGTTGCATGGGCTGAATCATTCTTAACTGTCTCCTGTCTTTAGCTTGGGAACACAAAGCACATGTAAGATTTTAATGTCTTAGAAATACCAAAATGGCGACTCATTCACATTTTCCTTCTGACGCAGGAAGATGTCATGTCTCTCCTTTAGTGCAGGCCGCTCCTCCTGCCTACCAGCTCTTTCCTCTAGGCCTCAACTCAGACAGCACAGGGTCCAGACCATCCTGGTAACCCCCAGAGCATGTGAAGAGCCTGCTCCTCTTGCCCTTCGAGTCCTCTAACCCAGCACTGGAGAGAGTGATGTGTGTGTTTTCCCATGAGGCCTCCCCAGGTAGGAACCCTGTCCAGGGGCTGGTATGATGCATGAGTCAGCTAAGAGTGAAGGAATAGTGACCGAAAGACCTGACAAGAATAATTTTAGGAGGAAAAATTGATTTGGGGGTTAACAGTTTCAGAAGTCTCAGTCCATAGATGGCTGACTCCATTCCTTGGGGCTCAAGATGAAGCAGAACATCATGGCGGAAGTGTGTGGCAGAGAAAAGCAGCCAGGGACATGGCACCAGGAAGCAGGGCAGGGTGGGGGGTGCAGAGAGAGTGCTCTGCTCAACAAGGATAAACTATATACCCTAAAGTCACACCCAATGGCCCACCTCCCTACCCGCCTTTAGTCACCTCTCAGTTAATCCCCATAAGGAGTTTAATGCGCTAATTATGTGAAGGCTATCATAACAGAATCATTCCACCTCAAAACCCCCTTGTATTGTCTCACATATGAGCTTTTGGGGCACACCTCATATCTAAACCCTAATAGAAACATCAGAGTGAGGAAGTCAAGCTCTTGAAAGACAGAGACTTCTCACTGGAGGTGGATCCCCAGGAAAAATGGCTTCAGCCTACTGGCCCTGTGTCTGGACTGGCATCCTGAGGTTGTGGCTGAGCCCTCCAGCCCCTCTTCCAGTTTCTAGGGTGGGAGGCAGGGAACCTGCCCAGGCTCAGAAACTCTGGCTTTGTGACAGAAGCAGTGAAAAGAGAGATTTGGTGTCGTCCTCATGTCTTAGTCTGGTTTCTGTTGCTCTAACAAAGTCACCAGTTGCTGAGAGCAGATCATTGTCCTGGAGGCTGGGAAGTCCAAGAGAATGTGCTGACCTCTGCGTGGTACCTGCTGAGGCCTTCTTGCTGTGTCACAACATGCTGATCTCAGCTCAAGGACGCCATGAAATAGGCATCACATGATCAGACAGAGCAAGTGTGCCAGCCTAAGTCTGCCAGGCTCTTCTTATCACCCCACTAATGCCATCCCGGGGGCCATCTAACCCCTCCACCTCCAAATGCCTGTCATTATGCATTGGAGGATTAAGTTTCTAACCCAGGAACTTCTGGGGACACGTTCAAACCATAGCACTGTCGTCATTCAGGGAATGCGCTCAGCACAGAGTCTACACACTCATTCAGTCAGTTCTCTCTACAGCCCCTCCACTCACATAATCCCATCAGACTTCCTTGGGATCTTCTAGAAGGACCTGCTCAGAGATTCTGATCTCAGCTCAAGAGAGGATGCCATGAAATGGATGTGGGTTCAATTCTGAATAAAGACTAAGAGCCCCAAATGTAACATGGAATGGTAAATAGAACTGAAGCAAAGCCTGAGAGACAGATGAAGTGAATTACAAAGAGGAACTCACGATGCTTCAATATATAAGAAATTGGAGCAGCACTGTAGCTATTCATGTAAGATGAGCTGACATGCCTTCCTTGCCAACTACCTTTGACTGCTTTTACACTAGAATGTTCACTACATGTTCGCACCATCTCTTAAGGTCACATGAGTTTTGGCCAGAATGTAGCCTAGTCCAGGTGGTTGTCATTCATGTCATGAACTTCCAGGGCCTCAGGAAAATTACATTGTAAGGCCAGGGTATATTTCACAGAGAACATTGAAAATGTGCACAAAAATATAATCACTGGAAAAAACAGTTTCTTGATGGTGGTGAAGTTACCAGTTCTGTTGTGCTAGCCCCCAGCAGTGCACACTTGGGTCCTAAATTTAATAAGCATTCAAATGTTATTGGTTTTCCAGACCAAAAAGACCTCTTACTCTAAGATTCTATTTATATGCCATTCTAGAGCTGGTAAAACTATAGTGGCAGAGAACACAGTGGTAGGGAGGAATGAGGAGTGGTACACTGCAAAGGGGTAGGCAGGAACTTGGGGTAATGGAAAAGCTCAGCATGATAATTGTGATGCTGGATAAATGACAACAGACATTTGGGTTTCATCAAGTTATACATCTACTGGTGATTTTCCTTGTAGGTCTTTTGTATCTTAATAAAATTGAGAAAACTCATTGACCAAGTTGGGTGCATTGTAAGCTGCTATTCTAAGTCATCATTAAAATTTTTAATATCTCAGTTGTGTTCTGAAGAAATGTAAAAACTCTGATATTTCTTACTGTATCACATACAATGTTTTGGGCTACCATTAGGCTAAAATAAATCATAGTTTACAGATTGATTGAAGATAGTGGGTGGGTATAGAGGATCAAGTAAGTGGGAGTTAGTACAAAGCTTGTCTTATTTCCTGGGACAAAAACTTATGGTATTATTTGCACATTACTCTCTGGGTTTCTGAATTCCAAAGCTTTCTTACTGCTTTGGTTGGCTAACCTTTGATGAACCATAGTGTATGTGTGTGTGTGTGTGTGTGTGTGAGAGAGAGAGAGAGTACCTGTGCGAGCATGTATGCGTGGGCTTGAACACTGCAGTGTGGTAGAAATAACATCTAAATCAGAACTCAGTGGTTGTGTGACCTTGAACAAATCATTTAGCATTTCTGCACTTCTGGAAATGGATGCAATAGAATTTTAGCAATTTCCTTGATGCCCAATATTTGTGAGTGATTTAAATGATGCTGTTAGCAGTTTCAATGGTAAGGAAACAGTACTTCCCATGAGAGCTGATGCTCTTGGCCCGGTGTTGGCCCTGGAAGTTTGTGTGTTCATTGTCTGTAGGATCTTGTGGGATCCACCACTATTACCCCAGCACAACGTATCATCACACCAATGGCAAGACAGTCTTAACCATTCTCACTCATTTTAATAATATAATAATAATATAAAAATGAGTGGGACTCATTTTAATAATGTGTGATGACCTCAAGTGGTGATCTTCACAAAGTTACACCCCCTTCACTCCTGTCCTTTTTGAATGAACAATTCACTTTATAAAGGCTTATTTAAAATGTGTTAGTTTTGAACTCATTATCAGAAGTATCATCTGAAAAATATTTCTCAGAGGGTAATACTGTAGTTTATGAATAAATAGACATAAGAATAAGCATAAATATGAAACAAATGTGTTTCTACGTGTCATCCTAATACTGCAGTGTGTTTGGCCTTCTCCTGTCCTCCTCCTATTGTAAATGGCCCTGCTCCAGATAACTCAGGGGAACCGCTGTGCCTCACCCTGGCCTGTGCCCAGCCTTCCCTCACAGCCCACACTCCAGCAATTCCCTCACCAAGCCTCCTCTGGAGGGATGGTCATGGTGAATCTGCTGACTCTTAGGTACACGTTTGCACTTGCTCATAGCCTTTGTTCACTAGTCTGACGCTCACTTGTGATCATTGCCTCGTAACCTGGAGGCATTCACTACATTTCTTCCAGGCATTTCCATGGGTAACCCATCTCATCTGTATGACTCGGCGAAGCAGACAGCCTTGTTACCTCTCCTTTATAAACAAGGAAACTGAAGCAAAGAGATATCAATTATTTTGTCAATATTTCTGTGTTAGTCAGCTTTTTGCCACTCTGACCATAATACCTGACAAGAAGTTTGAAGAGGCAAGATTGGCTTTGGCTCACTATTTCGGAGGATTGGTGCCTGGTCACCAGCTTCAAGGAAGAAGCATCATGGCGGGAGGGCGTGGCAGGGCTAAGCTGCTCTACTCAGGGCAGCCAAGGAGCAGAGAGGGAGGAAGGGCCTGAGAGAAGATCAGCCCTCCAGGGCATGTCCCAGTGACCAGCTTCCTCAGCTAGGTCCCACCTCCCAGGGGATCATTCAGCCGTCCATGGATTAATGCACTGATGAGGTCAGGGCCCTCCTGATCCACCCCAAAGCCCACCTCTGTGTACATGAGACTTTGGGGAACATTCTAGATCCAAACCATCATAGTCACATAGCCAGCAAATGAAGAAAAGAATGTTCAAAGGATCGAACAGAAAGACCCTTTAGAAAATGTTTATAAGTTTGAAAATCTCTGTCCATAGATTGACTTCAAGACCTCAGAGGGCTACAACAATGGCTTTTCCTTACATTTCAAGGTGTTGGCACAAACTTTTCAAATAGGAAACCCTTGCTAAGTGTTTGTTGTGTGGCTGGATGGAAATCAAATTTGCAAACTGTGACAGCCAAAACTTACTACTTTTTATCAGTGGAAAAAAATATATATATACATATATACATAAAATCAATAATGAATGATTAAATTAATAAAAAAAGTTTAGAGATTTTCAGAGGACGTATAATGAGAAATAAATGTAAAATATGTTCATTATCACAATAAACTATAAATGAAAGAAATTATGGCAAAATTTTCAATTGAAAATTAGATGTCAGACTACATTGGGAGAAAATTCTCTTGCAGATGCCAGGCATTTACATAGTTGGGGACACAGACTGCAATGCCACGTTGGCTGCAAGTCCCAGCTCTGTAACTTGTGGAAATATGAGCAAGACAAGTAATACTTCTGGCCCTTGATATACTTTTCTGTAAAATGGGCCGGATGTCTTCCTCTGTAAAGTGGGGTAATAGAAGTGCTTTCTTCATAGGGTAGTTGTGAAACTTGGGTTGATATATGGAGAACTTTCAAACCATTGACTGGCACAGGCAATATTACAGAGATTCTGGTGTTTTCAGGGGGGAGATGAACACTATGTTGTTGATGTCAAGTCTGTTCTAGACATTGTACATGTTTAACTAATATCATCTAAGCACGGAGGCCAGTACTGTAAGCTCCATCTTACTGGTATTCTTAGTCTATCTGCTGTTGCTATCACAGAATACCTGAAGCTGGGTGATTTATAAGGGGTTAGTTAGCTCCCAGTTCTGGCAGCAACACATGTTCAGCTTTGAGTAGAGACCTCATAGCTTAGGGTGTGGGAAGGGGGCTCATGCAGAGTGGAGGTCAGAGGCAGGAGAGGGGGGAGAAGCAAGGCTCGCCTTACACCCCCACTCTCTTGGTCACCTGCTCATGATTTCCCCATGACCAAATGGTCTCAAGTGTCCCATTACCTGTCAACACTTTTAGGATGGGGACCACACTTCCAGCACATGCAACTTTGGGGAACAAATCATACACAAGCTATTGCACAGATGATGAAACCAACAGGTGAGAGGGCGATCTACCATGACACCATCCTCACGTGCGGACATAGCCTGGTTTGATAAGTGGTGAGGTTCTCGAATGACTAGAGTATTCTTGAATAACAACTAGAGTTTACTTGACAATAGTTAAAAGGTATTAAAGGCGAGTCCTCCTTTGTCAAAGCTATTCAGAGCCATTTATCACAATAATTTTGATTTTGTGCTTTCACTTACTAATTAGTCATCACTTAGTCTAACATGATGCCTAGCCACATTCACTAATGTGACACTTTGCTTTAATAAGCGGTCAGATTCTTGAAGTTAGAAACCTAAAATTTTATTTTTATTTTCACCCTACACATCACATAGTGCTTCATAAGATATAAAAACTAACAATATTTGAAGGAAAATGTTTTATTATACATGTTTAACTAATGTCACCTGAGCACCGAGGCCAGTATTGTAAGCTCCATCTTACTGGTATTCTTGGATTACTGGTATTGAATGGATTGAGTACCTAAAATAAGATTCTTACAATATATTTGGGTAAGATCTTCAGGATAAATCTAATGACATGAATAAAATTGAGACAAATGCCAAATGAAAGAGAGATAAGATGTGTCTTCAGAAGTTCAGAGACAAATTTTTCCATGCTATTTAATGCTGGGTAAGTTTCTTTAAATGATAACTTATTTTAATATCCATTTTCTGTTTTCTTTCTCTGAGATGCTGCAGTTAATTACATAGACTTTTTTCCTGGTAGTTTTCCAAGGTGGTTTTCACTAGTGTACAATATTTTCTATGTTCTTTTCTCCTCAGGGACCAAACAAGTATAGAAAAAATGGTCTTAAATATGTTCATTTTTGTTTTTACTTTTTCAAAAAATATTCCATGATATTAGATTCCAGCAGGTATGTGGCACATGGTGTGAAGAAAAGATAATAGCAACTCCCTTTTGTCTTCTAAGTGTTAGAAGATGTCACCTATAGAAGGGAACAAGGGGGAGGCAGGTGTGATTGTGGTGACAACAGTCAGAGTTCATGCTGTTCAATTTGGAAAAACTAAAAAACAAACCAAAACCAATCCAGGCAAGACAGAAAAGGCACCCCAAGGTCATGTCTGTGTGGACTGGGAAAGCAGGTGCCTGATACCCACATGGTGGTCTAGGCCATGATGGCACCTACTGCTGAAGGTGTCCCTGCCAGGCACCTGTCCGTAGACACTGAGGAAATGAGGAATGCAGTGTGTTTTTGCATCTGATTATTCCAAGGTCGGTACTTCAGAGCCAAAGGGAGCATTGGGAATCCACATTTCTCAGAGCAGAAACATGAGACCCAGGGAGGAAAACTCTTGTTTTCAAAATCATGTGGTTAGACAATAGCACATCTGGAGCTGAGGCAAAAATATCAGGTATCTTACTGATTAACATCATATTCTGAATTCTGCACTGGGCTCCTAAACTTTATGGGAGGCATAGGCTAGCTTTTTCCCAAGTATTTATCTTGGCTTACTGATGCCTGTCTCCTGGGCTGCTGCCCCCACCCCTCACCATGTCTTCCTTTATCCATCTGCTGTTCTTCTTCTTACCAGCAGATTTTCCTTTCAGTTGCTTGAAAATGGCATCATTCATTGAGGATTGAAGTACTGTTTCATGATATAAATTACTGTTTCATGATTAAATTTCATGAAATTTAATGTGAGTTTCAGAGACTAAAATGTCTCCCGCCTCATGAATGAAGCTATGGATAAAAATGTCCAGGTGGTGTGGGATTGCTACTTTATAGACATTGGGGCAGCACTATCACCTGAAGGTGTGTTAAGGTATAAAGTGTACCTAATGTACTGAGTGATTTAGCTGAGGAAATCTCCAATCAGTGTACTGTAGGTATAACTTGGTTTCTCCCACTGTGTGTTATAAAATACCAGGTCAGGAAAAAGCATAGGTTCAGCACAGATAAGTCATGATTTTCTGGCTTGGAAGAGTCTCAGTTTTCCAGATGCCAAATAATGCTAAAATTAAGCAGTTGCTTCTGAGAAAACACCCAGAGCACCATCAAGAAATCATGTCACAATGTGGAAGGTAATGACATCACTAATGCTTTACTGAGACTTGAAAAGACTAGATGTGGTGCTCTAGAGATCTCTGTGTCAGAAAAAAGCCTTCTAAGGAAATTCAGGTGGTGCTCACTGGACTCCCAGGAAATGTGAAGGATTGTCCCCTGGGCTCATCATAAAGATCCTGTGGGATTACTTCTGTGGACCTGAGTGAAACATTGCTACATTCTCTGCCTTGGTCCCAGGTAGAGTCTTATTAGTTAAGTTGCCAAACTTTGCAAAGTTCTTGGCAGCATAGGAATAGAGGTTTCACAGAGAGAAGGTAGAGCCTGAAAGGAATGAGTTCCTCAGCTGTTTCTGATTCTGTAAGGGGTCTCTCCATCTTTTTCTTTTCTTCTTTCCAGCACGCTTAGAGAACCCAGCCTTTTTGCCCCTCTTTAAAAGCCCCTCAGAGACAAATGAGGCAATAGACTGGCACAGTGACATTCACTCCTGCTACCAGGTACTCAGTTATCAGATATAGCTGGCTCACTGACAATTTGGTTACGACATCAACTGGGAGAAGATACCTTGAGGACCAGCAGTGCTGCCATCCAGGATGTAACGTGTGTATTGAAAGATCACAGAGAAAGAATTCTGTTTGGCCCATAACCAAAACACTGAATTGGGGAACCCATGGCTGAAGGGAAGAAGAGGACCCATTAACCAAGGGCCCCTGTACTGAACATTTGTTCCCTTTCACCATAAATTTGGGCTCTCCTTGATCTGACCAAGTTTGGGTCCAAGGGAGGGGTGATCCAACATAGGATTTAGTAATATTTTCATTGAGTTTATTGACTTGAAATTTTTGGTATCTCATGCCATTGATCCAGTAGGCCCACAAAAATTCCATGTCAGCTGGGCTCGTTAATCCTTACTAGCATGGGGAGTAGGGCTACCATTGGTGATGTAGGTGGGAGGAAAGCATCAGGAGCCTTGGGTGTCATTTGGGGTACTCCGTTCTTATGTTAAAACTTCATGGGAGACATAAGCAAGGCCACATAAGTAAGACCAATAGGGACTTAGACTCTGTGGAAATGGAAATTTGCATCCTTTATCCACACAAGTGGGTAAAGAACCCATCTCTCTGAAGTGCAGAATGAAGCGATAAAATACAAAATGTGTGGTGTGAGGAGACATGTTTAGCTGTCAATTAATCATGAACTCTTGATGAATTACAGAAACAATCTCTTATAACTACCTCTTCTTCATATTTGTTTTTAGAATATGTATATGTAAATGAATATTAAGCAGTTACATTTTATATACTTTTTATAGCATCAATAAAAGAACTGTAGATGGAAGCTAGCCATTTAATTAGAACCTTATTTGTAATAGGATAGTAAAAAGAAACTGTGAGTGACCTGGAAGAAGGAAGAATTATGATTTTACTATTAAATTCTTGTATATATAGAAAAATACAATAATTAATGTAGGATTTATAACATAGACATCAATGTTGCTGGATATTAGATCAACATGTAAAAATCAAGTTGTGTTCTTGCTCACAAATAATCACATGGGCTACATGTAACTTAAAAAAAGGGAATATTTATAGTAGCAAAAAAAGAGCAAGGGGTCTTAAGGTCTAAAAGTATATCTAGCAAAATATTGTAAAATTAAAAAAATTAAGCATCAAGAAAAATTATGAAGAAAGTCATAAAATTTTATGAAATTGAGGAGGATGCAAAGAAGTGAAAGGACAGACAGTTTTCAAGGCCAGTAGGTCTGATATGGTACAGTTGCTCACTTTCCCCAGATTAATAACTTCAGATCACCCCAGCCAAAACCAAGGCTGTCACGAAACAGGACAAGCTAATTTTCGCATGTTTTGGAAAAGCCACCAATTGTCAAGATAATTTTGAAAAAGGGAACAGTTGAGGGACATGGTGTATGAGATATGCAGACACGTCTCAGAGGGACAGTAGTGGAGGCATAGCATGATACAGGTCAGGCAAGGGGGCTGTTGAAGGACAGCAGCAGACCACAGTATCTGAGAAAACCCAGGGACAGCAGGGCTGCTCTGTGGGAGTGGCAGGGAGATCATGAGTGGCTGATGCTGAGCCCACTGACGTCCACACACAGATAAAGCAACGAGGTCCTGACCTGGTGCCACTTACAAAAGCAATTCCACTTGGAATAATACAACAAAGTGGTGTCTCTATTACAACCAAGTGGTAAAGGGTTTCCACAGACAGACACAGGAAAAAGGAAACCATAGGTAAGTAAGAACAATTAAAATTAAAATGTTTTATTCTTTTTGTTGTCAGTTGAAATACTAGAGGAGGACAGTGGCCAAATGAGGTGCATATTGTGTGCATGTGTGAATACGTAACAGCAAATCCCACAATTATGGACAACTGTAATGCACCAATAAAGATATGGAAAAGTTAATTAATTTTAACTATATGTTGTTCTTAAGGGATATTGAATTGAGAAGGAAAAAGCCATGGAAAAGGAAAAGAAGTCTGATGCACACGGACTCGTAAGATTATTATGCAAAATAAATAACTTTGACTAATTAGTACTACCCAATTAAAAATGGGTAAAGAAATGAATAGTATTCCATGAAAACTTGCAAATAACCTTTAAGCATATGAAAACAATATCTTATCATTTGAATAGTTAAAAATCTCAGTTATTTCACATTGATTGGATGGTCAGGTACTGAAGTTTAACCATGTCAGCTAGTGCTAAGGATGCAACAGTGGACTCTGAAGGACTGCTCATTAGGCAGCAAATTGGGAACCCCTCCATTGACCTTGAGCATGTCCTGTCCCCGGCAGTTCCCTGCAGAGATCTCAGTCATGGATCCCAAAATACATAAGGACATTGTTTGCTGTCACAAAACTGACTTCAAAATGTATTTGGCCGGTTAGCATGCTCTAAGTCAGTGTACCTCTTGCACAAGACCGATCCTCCTCCTGATGGTGTAGTCCTACTACTGGAGAAAAGGTCTGTGGGTTTCGATGGAGTATAAGCCTTCTCCAACTTCCAGTTAGTGGCACTAATTCCAACTTCACACGTTCTAGTTTAAATCTTCACCCACCTTTACATTGTGCTATAATGATTCACATTTTTCTCTTTTCTGGCTAAAAATAGCTCTTTGAGTTTATCTTGGATTCTGTCTGTCCATCCCCATTTGACTTGTTCATGTGTTTTTTCTCCATCTTAAAATTTATGTGGAGAATACAACACGACTTGCTAGGTATGAACAGAGCAGTACAAAAATTGAGAATGCTGATGACATTTTCCTCATGATAATGCATTTCTGTTAATTTGCTCTTACTGTGAGGATCAGGGTCGCAGAGGCTCTGGGAGCCATGTTGTCCCGCTGACCTGTTAACAGGTTTTTAATCTTACTAACCTCACTCTGCTACAGGACCCAGCTGACACACCCACTGATGCCATAGCCCCACTCCTCTCTGTAGCGGACAGCTGATCCGGCATCTCCCGTCCTCAGTGGGGGTCTCCCTCTGCTCTCCACTTCCAGCAGCTCCCAGCCTGTGATGTGTCTCCCGGGACTGCTTTGTGGAACATGCTGGAAATGAACTCCCACCAACTCATTTGGCTGGGGCTCTGACACCACGACTCTCTGTTGCTAATCTCCTCCACATGGGCTCGAGTGTGGCCTGCACTGCAGAGCTTGGCAGGATCCCAGTGCCACTGAAAGTCCATGAAAACTAGGGAACTCGCCTGCCTGCCTTCCTGATGTACCCCGTTCACTCAGTAGTGACAGTCCCAGAACCTGGTGGCCCTTGTGACTTTCCTCCCTGTGTTGCTTACTCGTGGAGGAGTCAAGCTCCGTGGACAGTATGGGGCCCTGGGATGGCTCACTTTGCTCCTGAGTCCCACCTTGTTTTTGGTCCTGGTGATTCTCCCTTTGACCTGCACACTGATGAACAGCTCAACTCATTAGAGAACAGCCTGTACAACGGCCTGAGCTCCTCAGTGAGTTGGCATTCTTTTCCTTGGTAGGGCCAAATGTTGGAACGTCTTTACCGTTTCATTCCGAGAGCCTCTCATCAGTCTTGAGTCATTTTCCCTTTGCAAGTCACCTGCTGCCAGGACATACCTACCTTTGCTCTTTAAAATTTAGAAAGACTCTGAATTTTTCAATCCATTTGATTCAACCTAAATCACTGCCGATACAAAAATGAACAATACATGGTTCCTTTGAAGGCTCATGACCCAGTTAGGTTAGGCAGACAATGCTGGACAGTGTCTCATAGTACAAATTGGCGAGGTCTCTGTTAGAATGTCTTAGCAGCTATTTGAAGGTACGGAAGAAAGAGCAGAGCAATCAGCAGAGGCTTGGAAAAATGAGAAGGAATTTTTATAGCCATTCAGAAAGGTGATGAAGCATTGGTGACAAGTGGCAGCATCACACACAAAGACAGTGCTGTGGGAAGAAGTATGTGGGTCCAGATATAGGGACCAGAGGTCCCTGTCACCGCTCAATGACAGTAGATGATAGGGGCGTGAACAGAAACGGGGCAGGAGAAATGTTATGAAGATTATACATTTTCCTTCTGGAATATGAGTCTTATCATGTAGGGAGAAGGATCCACATAAAATTCTTCAATAAAGAAATGCTAAGATCTGTGCTCACAAAAAATCCCTAAAATATTATGATTACTTTGGGAAATTCTAGAATTTCGGTTTTATAGGACTGACAGACTGAAAAAACTCTTTAAGGAAAGAACCAGGATTCACTGAAGTGGCTGTCCCTCGTGTTGGGACTGGTGTAAGTGACTGATAAAGCTGACACTTTTGTGATCTCCATACAGTATTTCACATGCCCTTAGCCACATTCCAAGTTCAGCATCCAGGAGCCGTTTAAAGATCAGCAAATGGAATTGTGTTTTAAGATTTGTCTTGGAAGCATGGGGGAGATCATGCTGGACACGTCTCAGCCTTGGGAGAGGCCTGGAGATTATCTGCTGTATCCTGCATATCCTACCAGACATGTCTGTGTGGCATGAACACAGAAGCTCTATGGTTTACTACTGTGTCACCAAGAGCTTTCCCATGGCCTAGAAAGTACTAGGCATTCAGAGACACTCAGCAAACAAGTGAAAGAATGAAACAAGCCAGCATGCCAGCAAAGGGACACAAATTAGTCTCTTGACCACGGTGCCCGTGCCCTCTGGCTGGGAGTTGGTGAGTCACAAGTGGACTTGTAGAGTGACAAGGTTCTGAGAGGCTGTGTCAGGCTGACGTGTGATGGACTCTGAACCACCCCCAAAGCTGATCTTGAGATGTTGAGCTCATCCTTCTGATGTGCTGTCAGAGACAAGAGGGACTGCATCACAGGAGGAGAATTGGACTAAATTCATATTCTAATTTAAGGGCTAAAGATTAAAACGTTTTTTAGGAAGAAGTGAGTTTTACTAATTGTATTGTTGGTTTCTTCTCTTCTTGATCACTGTTTACTTGTGTCCAAATAAGTTCTAGATCTTCCTGTGTTATGGAATGCATAAACAGCTGTAATGACTGAGGCTATATACAAATGATGTGTCTGTAACTGAAATACACCACAGGGAAGAGAGACAGGGGAATATGTACCTGTCTCTGAATGTCTCCCTGCTTTCTGAGTCTTAGCCACCTTAAAGACAGTTAGTGTTCAAGCCCTTCTCTTTTTGTTTATATATTCAACATGAATTCAGCAACTAATATTTGCCACAAAATATGCTCAGATTTGAATGAAGTTAGTTTTCTTCTTATAGGCACAGGACCCATCCCCTTAGCTCATCAAAAATGTTTTACAGTATCCTTTTGTTGTTGACTGGTCCTGTTATAAGGCACTAGAATATCTGGGGGAATGGTAAAGTCAAACTTTCAATCATTTCTCTAGTAGTAGTTATAGCATGGTGTCAACCCAAGGGCATGCTTTTGAACCTTCTCTTGTAAAAAGGCTGAGTGGTCTCTGCATTTCATTCATAGTTTAATGAATATCTAGAAAGGCATTTTTTTTTGTCCAGAAAAATGTATGTATTGTTTGAAAGGCATCAAACAATATGTGGGCTTAGCTGATATTTTAATATTTTAATTGGAGGAAACGCAGATTGAAAGAAGTTAGAACACATCCCAAATCACATACATAATTGATGTCAATGTCAAGAACACCAGTGTCTTCATTTTAGTGCAGTTTGTTCTGCAATGGTTTGTGATGGTTAGTGTCACATAGGATAAGTACCTGAAGAACACAGTCCTCTGTGGCAGGTACCATCATAGAGTCACCACTGACCACATGGCTTCAGGCACTAATAATCCCAGCTGCCATTTATTAGGTCCTTTTCGCACCTCGGTGCTTTGTGCTCAGCTCAGGCCTGATCTTCACAGCAAACCCACATGGAAGGCACCACTGTCGATAGTTGCTGCATACATGGGTCCCCTGGCCGTGCTACTGTTAATCACAGAACCGGCTCCCTCATCCAACTTCTATTGGATAAAAAAATCTCATGACCATAACAACTGAGCTACTCCCTGTGTAGGCTCAACTTTGAAATAAAGAGGGAGGATTAGCCCACACCTCGTGTTCCTTTCAACCTCAATAACCAATGATTCCATTCCAAATCTGTCTCAAAAACAATCATTAACTCTAAATTTAAAGAATAGCAATCCTGTGTTCTTAAAAGGTCTACTTCCTTTTCCTCTCCCACAAACGACAGTGACTAGCCTTCAAACTTTGCATGTAATTTTAGAAGATTTGGGGGTATCCAATAGAGCTTTTTAGTTGCCCCGTAGAGAACAAAGACATGCCATAAGGGCCTGGCCTGCTAGCTGAGCCTGAACATTTGTCCATTAACGTTTTTACCTCTTTTAATTGAAAGGCTGTTACACCCACAATTTCCTTTTTATATGGCACAGGTATCATGCTGACAAACATTAATCTTTCCCACAATACCAGAAATGTATAACTTAAAAAACACTCTGCCTTATTATTTTAGAGGGACAGCCAGATCTCTCTGCAGGGGAGGAGGTCACCCAGTCGTTCACTTTCCACCCTCTTATTTCCTGCCTCCTTGTTCTTTGCTCTCTGAACATGGTGTGCTCATTAGCATCACCACTGCACACTGGGAAGGGCGGGATGGAGAGAGGGGTTTCCTCCTGCCTGTTCTAAAGAGGATGAGTGGACAAATGAGCCGAGCACAGCCAGGCTCTGAGGAGGTGGCTGAGTCTTCTGCTGCTGTCTTCATCGGCATCCACGGTGGCCTGAATATCACTTTCTCTGCCAGTTACAGTTTCCATTAGAAAATTCGAATTAGCACAAGATAACAGGATTACTTAGAACCTCAATAAGATATTTGACTTCTTCCATTGGTTTCCTAGTTTTAAATTTCTCAGTGGAAGAAATGCATTAGGAGTATTCACTTATAAAAAATCTTATTTTTATTGGCTATTCTGTTTAGAATTCAGTATTTCTCAAACCACAATCTAAAATTCTCACCAGCTCAACACATTTTTAGAATCCTTCTGGTTTTCCATGTTTACATTAATATTTTGATTTATCTTTAAACTTTCAATAAAAGTATTCTGTGAATTGTCTGCGTTACAGCCTGTAACTGAACCATGGCTGTTTCTACTCCAACAATTGCCTTTGTATTCGGCTTCTCTCCAGGTAAAGATCAAATGCAGGTATTTCCAGTGCACTGCAGGAATGAGGGTTTTATGATAATTAGAAAAAAGTTTTGGAGGGATTGAGCCCTAGAACACCTCTCACTGGTAAGTCTGGGTGACCTCAAAATGACTTCAGCCTCAACAGGCATTAGTATGCTCACACTGAAAGCAGAGGTGCCACCTGGCTGCTTTCCTTTTAGGTACCCATTTGCAGTAGTTTATTGTCAATGAAGACTTTTTCATACCCATTAGTGACAGTGATTGCAATGTGTTCTCATGAAATGCAAAATTTAGTAATGCAAATGTTATGTTCAAGTAGATCAGACAATAATACAACATTAATAAGTGATTCCTAATTAAAAACCAGCATTAGAAACGTCTGTGGCAGAGTTTCATCAAAGAGAGAACTCTGATTAGCTCAAGGAGTCAAGTCTTAACATTAACATTTTATGAAACATCTCCATGCATAAAAAACATTTCTTTGTTAGTATGTTTAAATCAACATGGGAGAAAATGTCAAAATGAAATAGGTGTTGGGCTAAATCTTTCCTATTATTAAATGCATATTATTTAATTATTATGGCCACTATTTGTAATTTAATTTCAATGCAATAATATAGATAAATATTATTAATATGAAAGAAATTGACTTTTCCAGCTTTGTTTTCATTTATTTTGATTTTATAGGTTGTTTTAGTCAGCTTTGTCACTGATGTAACCAAAGGCCCTGACAAGAACAATTTTAGAGGAGGCAAATATATTTTGGGGCTGACAGTTTGTGAGGTCTCAGTCCATAGATGGCCGATGCCATTCTTCAGGGCCAAACCTGAGGCAGAACATCATGGCAGAAGTGTGTGGCAGAGGAAGGTAGCTGGGGACATGGCACCAGGAAGAAGGGGGAGGAGAGTGTTCCACTGGGCAGGGACAAAATACATAACCCCAAGGGCATATCCCAAATGATCCACCTCCTCCAGCCACACCCTACCTGCCTACAATTACCACTTGGTTGGTCCCTATCAGGGGGTTAACTCACTGATTGGGTTAAGGCTCTCATAACCTGACCATTTCACTTCCAAACATTTTTGCATTATCTCACACATGAGCTTTTGTGGGACGCCTCACATCTAAACCATGTCATAGGTACACGGAAACTATTAAGATTAAGGAATTTACCAGGTCAAGCAGAGTTAAGTGATCAAAATACCAGGGAATGAGTCTGCATCCCCTATAAAAGGAGAGACTAGAAATCATAAAAGTTTGACAAAAGGGCTGGGATTGTGGCTCCGTGGTAGAGCACTTGCCTCACATGTGTGGGGCACTGGATTCAATCCTCAGCACCACATAAACCAATCAAATAAAGAAGGTGTGCACATCCACAGCTAAAAATTTTAAAAAGCTTTTAAAAAAGTTTGACAATAACTGCTGTAGCTTTATAAAGGTAACACTTGGTACACATTTTTCAATATATTGGGGTCACAGTAGTGGAAGAGACATTTCACATCATCTAGTTTAATCCCCTTGGTGAGGCACAATGTGAACTCATATAGTTTAAAACTATTGCAGAGATCTCACAGAGATTCCAACAGCAAATGTTTCTGTGTGCATCGTCCTCGTTTCTAAGAACAGAATGCGTGCCCATGTTAGTGACAGCGCCTACCTAGACCTCCATCATTGTGGCCAAGGCCCACCTGTGTGTAATTCACATAAGCCTGTAAGCCAGTCAAGATGGAGCTCAATGACTCACACAGGAAGGAATCAGAAAACAGCAGTGGATTCCTTTCCATTAATATCACTCACCATTTTGATGTTAGTGCAGTAGGCTGGTATTTTAGTCTTACTTACAGAGAACAGAGAGCGAGGGACAAATTCCAGAAATTTATACTGACCTCAGACTAACCACTCAAAGGAAAAAGGCCTTTCTTAACCAAAGACCATGTTTTGTTGTTTTGATAGGGAGCCCACAGCTTCATTTCTTCCTTCTGCCTTTCCAACTGGGATGATAAGCAAGAGAAATTAATGTGAAAATTTTGCAAATATTGAAGATGCCCATGTTATTTGTATGCTTAGTTTCTGGAAAATAATAGCGAGGTGAACTTGGTGTGTCAGAGGGCTTTTGGTACAAATATCAAGCTATGGTTATTGTCAGTTCTTTATAAGCTCCATTCTGACAGACGAACGGCCTTCAGGCAGGCAGGAGTAAAAACAGGCATGAACAGCCTGACTTTGGAACATCTGTCTAGTTCATTGGTTCAGAACAGTGAGCAAGCTCTGGCTGCACTGCAAAATCATTTAAATAGCACCAATGCAGAAAATAAGGAAAAGCCTCTGGGTATTAAATGAAGTACCTTAGGGGTGAAATTAATTGACAGGTAACAGGGAAAAGAAAGGCCTTTCAAGTCTAAATCTGGCACCTGATATACAGAATGTGCCAAGAAATTTTGGAAATTAGCAATAAGTGAAACCCTCCGGATATAAGAGAGAGAAAGAGATATGAGGGGCATCTCTACAAGAAAAAAATCGTTAAAACATGTTCACATAAAGAGCCATCTGGGGTGATGGATAAACATGCAAATGAAAAAACAAAATGGAAATATTTATTTTGAAATCTTGGAAAGAAAAATTTAATAAGTTGTATGTTGCCGAGGATGAGCAAGAATGAGAATGCATTAAACCTTCCTCACTGGCTATTGGGAGTAGGGACTAGTGAGACAGTGGGGAGAAGCAAACTGTCATTATTAAGCCAAATTATGCGCACAGCACAGAAGTTCCATTCTTAGCTGTATACCCCAAAGACACCCTCAAACAGGTCTCTCAGGGAACATGCTCAAGAATAGTCACTGCAGTGCTGTTTGTGTCTCGGTGAGTTTACTGTCCATCCGTGTGAGAAAGGATAGCGAGATTTGGTAGATATATACCCGGTAGTGCCATGGAGCAGTTAGAAATGGCAGTTAGAGGCGACGGATTGAAGGTCTATGTGACATGTCCTTGGTGAAGAGGAACAGAATGAAATATTTGTGTGATACAGTAAGGCCTTAAAATGCATGCTCATGATGAAAATGCACTTTTTAAAAAGATTATATTAAACAGAAGGTCTCCTATGGAATAGGGCATGATAAGTAGAGTATAAGATAAAAATAAAAATACATAAAAATAAAGCAAAAACCCCCACTAATGAGAGTGCTTTACCCCAGAACAATTACATGAGAATTTCAGTGCCTCACCTGGCACTCTCCTTCTTTTATTACCCTTCCCCACTTTCTTCCTCCCCTCTGCCCTCCTCCTTTTTCTTCTCTTTCTCCTCTGTTGGGGAAGGGTCAGGAGTTGTGCAGGTACTTACACAATTGCTTAAGAGCTACTGTTGAGCAAACTGTAATTTTTTAAAAAGTGTAAAAGTGCCCAATGGCCTTTACCTCTTGTAAGACTCCGCAAGGGATTCCAGTTCCCAGGTGAGAGGACACAGGCACCTCAGGAGGTGCTGGCTCCACCCTGGTTCCCGAGACCTGAACCAGCCTGAGTGCCCTCAGGGAGGGTATCCAGGTGCTTAGAGACAGGGCTCCCGGCAGAGGGCGCTGCAGAGCCCATCACTGACCGGCTGACTGACAGCCGAGCTCTCTGACTCCAAGCTGGGCTCTGACTCCAGGAGGATGAAGATGAATTCCTGTCTGGGCAATCAAGCCCTAAACATTCAGAATTCAATTTATACAGAAAAATTAAGACTGTACTTGCACTGCACTGAGTGTAGAGGGTAAAAAATAAACGTTTTGAATCTTGTGTAAGAAATAAGAGATTGGATGATTTCCCTCTGCCTTTAGTGCTACATAATACTTTAGAATGGGATATTTACAAATTTTTGGAAAATATGAGGAAAACCTACTTAAAGAAATTATTCTTGTGGGGATTTTAGGCCACATCCTCCAGTTCGCTCTGACACTCCCTCCCTACAATGTCGCCTTCTCAGTGGTGATGTTTCCCTGGGGCTACTCTACTACCGAGTCAGACAACATATTGACCATGACTTTGAGCCAAGTCTTACAACACACTTTCTAACAACAGATGCATCTTCAGATCTTAGGTGGTCTTTGGGTTCTTATGTCCACATTCTTGGTTTTATAAAAATTAGAAACTAATTACATCCCCATGCGTGGGAGAGCTGGTCTCACGGGTGTCTTCAGCAGCTCAGTCCCAGGCTAGGGCCACCCTGCCTAGTGGACGCTGCCCTTCCGGTGCACTCATGGGTGCCATGTGGCCAGGGCTTTGCCATTGGCACCCTGACACTGCATGCTCTTTCACTTTATTTCCACAGATGGATCATTTAAAATTTGTACCAAGACAGCCAGTGTTTTCAGTCATTGGTGGTGTGGCACTGCTGAGCTATCAAGCGTGCTTGGTCCAATTTATTACATGTGTATTGGCACACGTGTTTATGGGTGTGCTTTTGTGCTTTATCTCTCATGTATGTGTGTGTGCATGCGTGTGTATGTGCATCTGTAATGTGCAAAGAAAGACACTAGACCCAGGGAACACACGATGAAACAATCAGATAACCCACACTCTCAGAAGGGGAGAAAATATCTATGGGAACAGGCAGCCGAGGCCGAGGCCAGATCAGAACAGAGAGTAAACTGAGTGAATGATTCCTGCTTATGTGTGTGTGAGAGGGAGGGAAGCAGGGAGAGAGAGAAGGAGAGAGGGAGAGAGGGACAGAGAGAGAGAGGAAGAGAGGGAGAGGGAGAGAAGAATGAGAGAGAGGGAGAGAGAGTTGGAGAGAGGGAGAGGGAGTTTGAAGGAAGGAATATGGAGTGGGAAATGGAAAATTTAGGAATGCCTTTGTTTTATAAAGATCTTAGAAAGTGGGAGACGGCTGCCCCTGTTGAGTGGATTACGTGACTCCTTCCCAGAGCACCTTCCACCAGCCAGGGTCCCTGTGCTCCTGCTGTGCGGGCTGTGCGGGGTGCCCTGTCCTTCTCCTAATGGCCGTCATCCTCATCTAGAGCCTGATTACCAACGGACTCTACCCACTTTGTATTGTATGAGATTTTACTTTTCCATTTTTCACATGAAAATATTTCCCAGTGTTTTCCAAATATGTGAATACTTTGTGTTTAAGCACAAGGAGTTTTGGTGAACTACAGCTTTCTGATTATAATATATTCTTTGGAGCACATTATACTCCACACACGAGTAAACTAATTGCTTAGTTGATTTTTTCCACTTGGCTTCTCCCAAGTTGTCCTCAAATCTGTTCTCCATTCTTCCTTGAACTGACACATCCCCAGGACTCCAACCAGCCCTTTATGCAAATCATTCCCACTTCCAAATTCTAAGCCTTGAACCATTTCTAAGCAGGAGTCTCATTTGCCCAGAAGGCTTATGGACATTTCCACTAGATTGTTGCACAGCAATATATTAATATTCCTGAGAGTTCAACGGCCTTGACTTTGTCTCTATACTATTACATCCTTTTAGCCATGTGGGCTAACTCTTCTTCGCATCTACTTCTTATATCCACTTAATCAGCAGGTATTTCTGATTCTTCCTTTATAGTCCTTCTTCCTGATATGCAGAGTGAATCAGGAAGTAATTCACAGAGTTAACCTAAGAAGGGGTGCTAGGTAAGGGAGAGAAGGGAGACACCATGGAAAAGGGTTTGAGTTGGGATCAATGAGAACATTTTTCATGTTTTCTTCTGGTTATGATTTTGTGACTGAGACTGGAAATTCAATTTACATTTAGTTGATCTTCTGGGAAATATTTTTGAAGTTCCAAGCATATAAATGCATTTGGGGATACTTTGCTATAAGTTAGCTGCTAATTTGAACTTTCTCTAAGCCTGGCAGGAATCTCTTTTCTTCGATTGGTACCAATTTACCACCATTATTACAGGCAAACATGCACAGCTGAGAAATCTCTGCCACACGTATGCACCTGGAGGTACAAACACGGAGGGCTGCTGGTACCCAGGTTCAGGCAGTGACTCACAGGAGCCTTGCTAGTCTGCAGAGGTTCTATGTTCCTTAAATCAGTTTGCAGAGAAAAGAGAGACACCTACGTGGTGCTCTCGTCCCTCAGCCCAGGAGGCCATGTCCTTTTTCCCTGCTGCCTGATCCTGTGAGCCCTGGGGAGTCCCTTCAGCTCCTCCCTCAGCAGCTCTGCAGTGGAAGTGTTATGAAACCTCCATGTGCGTCCTTGAATCCTCTCTTCCTCTTCCCTGTGGACCAGCAACAGGAAGAAAGCAGCTATTTCTATTAGGGCTGGAGGATCAGAGGAGAACACGGTGTCACCAGAACCGTAGTGGAGCGAGGACCATAGAAGTAGCTGGTGCCAGCCAGCCTGGGGTGCAGCCCAGTGTTGGGGGGAAATGATCCTGTTGTTCCTCCTGGTACTTGTCCCCTGTTGGGGCCTCTCTTCATGAACCTAGTGAGAAACCAGCTGGAGAAAGGTCCTAGGAGGTGCAATTCATAGCACTAGACCCTAGGGCCAAGCAGGCCCTGGCCTCAGAGCCAGCAGGCCCCGGGCAGCCCGGGCAGAATACTTCTGTATCTTGCAATTCCCAGAGTGCCGTGGATCTAACGTGAATCCTGCCTGGCCGGGCACAGGATTCTTAATTCTAGCACTGGTCTTTTCAAAGTTGGTAAGTGTTGCCCTGCTTTCTAGCCACCAGGCATTTCCACAAAGAATTCAAAATCATTTTTATTCTCTGATCTTGTTTTTCTGATCACAAAGTAGATGGTAACTTTAAATTTTAGGATCAGGAATCATATCAGGTAAGTCCTTAAATTATCCTTGGACTTTGGAATGCCTTTCAAATTACAGATTCAGGGTGGTTTTTTCACCCTGGGCTCATTTTCTATGGTGTTTGGTCTTTGATTTTCCTAGGACTCCCATTACTCATAGCTTATCTCCCCAATATCTTCCTTCCAGGCCGTGTTCGTCACTTCCCTGACAATTTCCATTACTATGTTTTTGCCTCAGGGATTTTTCTACCTATTTTTCAAAACCAGGATTTCCTGTGAGGTGACGATTTCTTGATATATTCAGAAACCATTCTTAGATCCTAGCAGATACTTAGCACATGTTTGTTGCATAAATGAGTATATGAATTAATCATAATAATTTTCAGTTTTCAGATATTAAAATATCTGGACATAAAAGTTGGCATGGGTGGGGATGTGGGCATCAACGTGGATGACTGCTCAAATACAACAATGCTATATTCATACACGCTTGGTTGTCAAGGGTTACTCAACCACAGGGGACTTCTCGCATAAAGGAAACTAAAGAATAATGTGCAAAGTCAGGGTTCCCGATGCACTTCACTTCTAATTTCTTTCCTTTTTAATTCAAAACAGAAAGCAATGATATCTAAAAATGTTTTGAATATTGTACTTACAGAAATACACGTGTTTCATGGCTCAGGCAATAGCAGGAGAAAACCCTTTCACTTCTCTTTATCCCCTTTTCTTTTTGTAGCACAGCGGCTCAAACCCCGGGCTCACGCGTGCTAGGAGAGCACTCCACCATGGAGCCACCCCAGCCCAACCCATTTCACGTTTATTCTTCATTATGCAATGTTTCCTCAACTCAGAATAATGATCTTATGCTGGGCAATAACTATAAACACTGAATATGTGAGACTAGAATTTTAAGAGGAGTTACATAATATTTCCCCATATTAATATTAGAGCCACTTTGATACAGTGGCACCTAGCAACTTGAAATGAATGAGGAAAATGAGAGTTATCACCTTACAATTTGGATAATTGTCCCCCAAAGATCGTGTGTTTATGACTTGGCCCCTAGGATGCCGCTGCTGCGAAGTGTTGGAACCTTTAGGAGATGGGCAGGGAGGGAGGGCCTTGGTCATCAGGGGTGTGTCTTCAAGGGGGAATGTGAGATCCCTGCCTCTTCTTTCCCTTTTACTTCCTGGCTATGAGATGCCACAGCCACCTGGCATGCCTGCTGGAGGCCCTAAAGCAAGGAGTCCATCTGATCTTGGACTGGAGCCTCCAAAAATGTGAGCCCAAATAAGCCTTTATAAGTTAATTATCTCAGGCATTTTGTTATAGTGTCAGAAACCTGGCTAAAACAATATTGCAGATACATTATTTGAATTTTGAATACTTATATGTGTGGAATGATTAATTATTTGTCAACTTTAAGTTAGAAACAAAAGAATTCAAAAGATATGTAGGCATTGTATGTGTCTATTCCTTGTGAATTTCCTCTATCATTTAATGATGGCTAAGATTGTGGTACAGGACAGTGTTTTAAGATTGATTACAAATTGCATTTTAGTTATGGTACACAGTTTAATTGTGTCACTGAGGCATTTCAAAAATGTGACTTATCTAGAATTTATATGTAACAAACATGTTCAGATCCATGAGTTTTGAGGTAAGGAACCCTCCCCCAAATCAAGACGCAGCACATTTCTGTTGCCCCGTGAAGTTCATGTGGAGAACCCACACACTGTCCTCTAGTTGGAATTGGTCCAAGGTGGCCAGCTCCCTCTGCCCTGTCTGGAAGCCCTTTGGGGCCAGTCGCTACCTCCTGTAGAGCTGTGGGGGATTCTGGGCTCACTGGAGATGTCAGCCACACAAATAATGCACAGGTTCTCAGACACAGGCATCTGAGTGGCGTGTGTGGACACAGGAGTGCAGGGCGAGGGACACTCTAGGGGCGAGGTCTGCACCTCAGGCAGAGGCAGTTCTCACCCTGGCTTCACTCTGGAGTCACTCAGAAGCTGTCACGACGAGAACACTGACCCTTCCACACGCTGTAGGCCTTGGGCTCTGCACTACTTCACTTCTGAGTGACTTTCTCAAGCCAGAAAATAAGGGACCAGCTGATGAGGAGGCGAAGAGAAGCAGTGACAGCAATGCCCATTGTCCCCAAAGCTCTCAGGATGGTCCCTGCACTGGACTGTGCAGTCGAAATGCGTCCTCTGTTCAGGAGTAACACATGAGGTAAGACTCCGTGACACGTGAGAAACGGGTGACTTGGAGGTTACCTAACGCGCTCCCACTCCCCACTCACCTCTGTGGAAAGCAGGCCCCTCTCAGCTCTGTTGGAAACACTCAGGGCCCGCACCATCCCACCTCGCGGCCACTCTTCAGGTCACCTGGGTCATGTTGTGCTGCATTTATAGCAACTCTCACTTCATCTTGATGGGAAGAACATTAAACTTGAAGAATTGTTTTGCTCTTGCAAATAGACTGGATCATGCACGCAATTATACACAAAGTGAAAGTATAATTTAAAAACATGAGCTTTTTGTTGATCCAGGTGGAACGCTGGCTCATACAGGCCGTTTTCCTTTACGTGCTTCTGGCCCCTGAATGTTGCCTCCATAAAGAAGTCGCCCTCAGCAACATCAGGCACACTGGAGCTTGTTTAGTATAAATGCGAGACACTAGGCTCCGACCCAAATCTGAATTTCTCTCATTTGCCGCATTTGCCCTAATGTCGGCTATAATTTTCACAGCAACAACAAAAACAATAAAGCATTGGTCTTGTGTTCCATATTTTTTGGAGAAAGTTACATCTCGCTCTCAGTTTTGACATTACTCACAACTCTGGTGCATGGGTCCACTTTCAGTCACTGGCAAGACTTCTGATATAAATGATTTATATGGAGGAAAGGTTTATTTTGGCTTATGGTTTCAGAGGCTTCAGGTCATGGTGAGTTGGCTCTGTGGCTTTGTGGCCCGTTGGAAAGCAGCATGTCATGGTGGGGAGTACATGGTGGATCCAAAGCCACTTATCTCATGGCAGCTAGGAAATAAAGACAGGAAGGGAGAGGGGGCCAGTTTTCCAATACTCCCTTCCATGGCACACTCCATTAATTGGCCTCATTCTTATTGCTGTGCCCCACCTCCTAAATACCCCATAGGTCCCAGGAACACCCACGGGCTGGGGACCAAGTCTTTAACATGAAGACTTTTGGGGGCCACGTATCCAAACCATAAAACCAGGGCCCTAGTGAGCTCTCTCTCTCTCTCTCTCTTGAGTTCAGTTTATGAAAATTAGGAGGTGGATTCCAGAAACATACCTGGCAAGTCAGGTATGTTTAGAGAAAGTAAGTGCAATCCACCGCCCTTCGCTCACTGTAGATTCTTTGGCAGGACTTGTGAGCTCCAAGACTTGAGCTGCCTCCATGTGGAGGACTTCCAGCCCAAGAGCAGGCAGGACACTCACTGGCCCTATGCACACTCCTTGCCCACAGCCCAGGCCGCTGTGGCACCCTTATCCTCAGCCCCCTGTGCAGAAGCTCTTGGACACTGGAGGCAGTAATTCCTCTGGCTTGAGGTTGGGAGACTGCCCAAATTAGAGAGTTATTGACTGTTTTTGTTTTGGCTTTATTTCCACATGTTCAATAGTTTCAATAACCAAGATATATTTTCACAAAATATTATTTATTTTTGTATAATTTTCAAAAAATGTAGCAATATTTTTGTTAAAAATATTTCAATATTTTCTAATACATATTAATACATGTAGATTTTGTTACAAGACTTCTCATATGTAAACTTATTTTTACAAAGTCTATTTTAATGCAAGAGTTGCTTCTCCTGATGGACACTTTCCATCAAAATCTACCTTTTATTCCAGGCCAATTCCATTCACATCAAGTCTGTAAGGACTATATTACTTTTCCTTAATGATTCCAACTCTTACTTTGTGCCCAACCTAAAACGTCCATGTTTCTTGATGGGTAAATTCATCATGGTGTGCATTCTAATACCTTGGAGGTAGTTTTCATCCTGCTTAATGTCCGTGAACTGAAGTCCTTCATGGAGTATAAGGAAATCAAGAATTTGTCTTCTGAGAACTTTCTAACCCACGATGATGAATCATTGGTGTAACGTGCTCTGGAGCTCATTTCCTGCAGCACCCTTCTCAGGCCGCCTTGCTCTAGATCAGCATCCATTAAATCAACTAATAAGAGCCAGGAGTGGGTGATCTATCAGAATACAAAACTATAAAAAGCAGTGCTTTCTATTTGTAAGAGAATCGCTTTCCTGATAGAACAGGGCCAGTCTTGGCAGCGTGAGGGTCAGCACATGTTTGCCCAGCACGGTAACAATGGGAAATGGCATTAAGAAGGGCGGGAAGTGCCCGGTTCACGTTTAACCTCTATGGAGCATTTTCAGTCTGCCCAAACCTAGTTCTGATGACTGAGTCATGCACCGCCAAGGATGCCGTCAAACCTAACAGAGCTCGGAGAAGCAAACACACATTACCATGAGAGTAAACGAGGAATTGATGGCAGTCCTAATTTTCAAATGTTCCCCACATTGTAAGGAAGTAAATCAGAAGAAATGCATCACTTCTCGTGTGACTGTTCTGTGAAATGAAAACAGTCTGAGTCAGCCAGTGAACACAAGGTGTGGTTGCAGGCTTTCTTTAAAAGTAAAACAATGTATTTAAGCCTTATATGATGAATTCATTCTGTAATAGTTTCAAATTTAAAAAGACAATTGGCTTGGGCTTATTTTTCCTTTCATCATAATTGAATTTCTGTTCATTTTTGTGAACAGAAACAGGTTGATTTGTTATCAGTGATCCCTGCAGGTTTTAATCTAAAGACAAATAGTTATCTATTAAACTTCCTAAATTGAAGTTTCCTGGTGCTCGAAAATCCAATCATTTCATAATTCAGAGAATTTTAATTTAAAGAACACAACTGGGTGTTCAAAATGTGAACAGCATTGGCACATCAAGCCATCTGTGACAGATGCGTTTGCTCTGCACTGCCAACAGAAGGAGGGAGGCAGCGCTGGGGTACACTGAGGCTCTTTGGGGAGTAGCTGTTTTGTGGATCATGAATCTGAACCAGTAACTATCAAATAGGGTCACCATGGTAAAAGGTCTCAGAGTTACTTATTGAAAATATAAAACGGACATGGAGCTCTACGTAAAAAGTAAGAAATAGAAAATAAGAATTGGACAATAAATGACCTCCCATTGTATACTCTACTTGTCTGGATCTTTAAGACCCATGGAAAGTCTAGATTAGTGGCTTTCAAATTCTTCATGATTAAAATACTGAAAACTTGGTCATATCCTAAGAGCAAAAGGATGAAGTCACTCTGCAGCAGCAGTCCCAGCTAGGAATGACCTTTGTGTGGCTCTAGGGAGCCCAGAGCATTGCCACTAATGACCCATTTGTGGGTGAGAGGTCGGGTTGAGGGAGCTGTGAGGATGGCAGCCTAGAGATAGCAGAGTGTACGAGCTGGAAAAGGCGCCTATCGGTGGAGTAGACTAGGGGAGCCAGTCCAGTGGTGGCTGGTGGAGCCATGTTTGCTGAGTGGAGCTAGGAGGACTTGCAGAGAGCCACAGCAGGGGAGCCTGGCTTGCGAGGCTCCATGAGCACACCACTGGGGTGGAGCTGACAGACCAGGGCTGCTTAACCAGGTCTTGCATTTCGTGCATGCTCACCTTCCCTCCCTGGGCAGGAACTCCATCCTACATCTGAGCAATTGATTTGCGCATAAGGGACAGAAAATTTGACAGTAGTTATTATTTAATTTGATTGATTGATAACTCCTATAAATATTTACATTTCAGAAAAAAAAGTCTTAATCATTACAGTAAATATCAGCTATGCGAAGATATTGCATCAAGAGTCCAGTTATAACCAACCTTCCTCACCTCATGGAGATTTTGTGTTCAGTTGATTTCCTAAGCAAACAACCAGAATAGCTTTTGCTCTGAAATACAAATGAGATTTCGTCCACATTCACTAACCTGTCACCCCCAAAGTACATCTTGAAATTTCGTACATCAATCTAATGGGAACCTAATAGGGCTGCTCAAATATTGCATGGGAAAGTGATTCTAACCCTGGAGAGCACTGAGCAATGAAAACCATTGTTTCTATTAATACACCAAATGAAAATAACTGGCTTTCCTGTTTTTGTTGCAAAGTGCATTTTGAAAGCCATGTAATCCCCCTATCACTCATTCTCCATTTCTTTTTCATTTAATTTTTCAAGAAAGTTCCAGTGTCAGCACCCGCTACACTGGGTATCCTGTATTCTCTCCTTGAAACCGGCTTCTTCCTGGTGCTCCACTCTCCAGGGCTGTTCTGGATTTGCCACCCTCCCTCAGACTAGAGGATTTAAGACTGAGTGAATTTTAATAACCAGGAGCTGTCTCAAAGCATAGCCAGGATGGACTGACTGTGTACCCAGCACTTTAAACTAACATACAGAAGAGTTACTTCTGGAAGAAATGAGCCTGCAGAGGTGAGATGTCATCCTTTCTCCTGAAAGCAACTCAAAAACAAAGGAGAGTGAGATGAGTAGGCGGTCAAGGCAATCAAGACCCCAGACCCATCCAGAGGCAATCTGGAGAGCTGCTAAGAGCTGTAGCTGAGATTGTACAGAAGCCACGTGAAGGGCTCAGAAGGGAGTTAGAAGAGGGACCTGTGAGTGTGAACAGTACAGTAATGTCTTACATTTGATCTCAGAAAGTGCAGGCAAAGACATGTTTCCGAAAAAGGGAGGATCACTTGAAGTCAAAATGCTGTGATTCGTCTTTCCCAGAGGAAAGTCAAGCCTGAAATGGGCAGAACCGGGGCAAAGGTTTTCCTGGGCCCAGCTCAGTTTAGGGCTGCTGTGGAGACAGGCTAAGACCCACGCAGGTGAACCACAGTTCCTAGAAGCAGCTGCTTAGATGGAGCTATTTCAGCGATGACTCCCCCTTCCCACTTGCTGCCCCTCCCCTGGGGATCTGTAGGGGAGTCCAAGGTCTACTGGTGCTGAGCTGTCTCAGGAGTAGCCACCACCTGAACAAAGACCAGGGGCTGTCCTCCACCAATCAGAGAACTCACTTAGCCTCCAGGGAAGGGGCAGCACAAGACGGAGGGAAGCTTAGGGATATTTACTTTGAAATCAAGGCAGTGGGATTCACCAATCCTGCAAGAATTATTACTATTCATGTTTTCTATATTGTTCTGTTGGTCTTAAAAATATCTAAGTGTATATACACACATATGGTAAAATTAACTATTTTTTCCTAAATCACAGGAAAAAAAGGAAATTACTATGTTTTGTATATTTCCTACAGTTAAAATATGTTTATTTAGCCCACTTCATTTTGATCCAAACCCATCTATATGGTAGGAAAGTGAGGGTTAGGCAAGTTATACTTACAAACATTATAACCAAGTGCCAACACCAAGTCTGAGCCTTTGATTTCTAGCTCAGATGCTCTATGTGTGCCCCTCAACACACGCTTTTTTTCCCCCTTCTAAACTGTGAATTAATAGGGTCTTGATGACATCATTTTCCATGGAAACTAAGATGCCATTATTATAAAATACACATTGTGTCACACACCACTAATATAGAACATGCATTGCCAACTAAACTATGAGGCATGTCTATAATAGAATGCATCTGATTATATAGAGGTTCAAATGTGCAAGTAATATATTGCAATTGATGAAAATTTGTTATAATCAAGCTAAGAAAAAATTCAAACTTGATAGATCCCATTTCACATGCAAGAGAAATAATTGGTCTAGCCTTTTGGTAATAACTACCCAAAGAATGAATAATTTATCAGTGATTGCTAATATATGATGTGATTCAATTTTGTGTGTACTGGGAAATGAGTGGGTCAGTTTATGTATATGATGGAATACGATTAAATAATATAAATATAAACCTCTCATACCAATTATTCACTTCCAGACAGAGAATGGTTTTTACTGCCAGATCCTACTGTCAATCAGCATATCTTGAAATTGGCAGTTCGTGACTCCATTGATTTCTTTTTGTTGATTAAGTTAATTTCACTGATTTTTATTTATAGCTTTTGGATTGCCATAAAGCAGCCTGTGGGTGACTCAATAATTATGATCTTTATTGAAACAGCAAATATCAAAACCTTTTTCACTGTGAAAATGGGGTTGCTTTGTCCACTTTTTCATGATAACATCATGTGTGATAAAACTCTCTAGGAAAGTCAGACGTTGCCATTTACATAAAATATTAAATTCTTGGTCCAATTATCCCATAAAGTGTGAAAAGGGTAGCGATGCCCCTGATTTCTGTTTCCACATGAAGTATCTTTGCCATTTTTCAGCTGGCGTTGCCCTAGTGTCTGGCCTTTTTCTTTTAAATAGCGTTTATCCTTATCCCATAGTTTTGAAAATGGAGTGTTTAAAGAAAACTCTGAGAGATATTGGCCATGAATTGCTGAGGAGAAAAAAAAATGTCACTCTCTTCTTCACATCTTCTCACATGTCCAAAGAGAATTATAGAAGGAAAGTTTAATTCCCTTTGTCTTATAATTATGTCCAAACAAACCCAACCTTCACAGTGTTTGCTGTTAGGGTGAGCTGAACTAAGGAAATGATCTCATAGCATGTGTGATATGTCATCCTTGAAAGGCAGCTTACCTGTGAAGGTAAATCTCTCCAAGGATGTATCTGAAGAACACTGAGGCATCAGGAGGTGGGTTATAGCAATCAGAGCCAATCCTGAAACTGCATGACAAAACTATCACTCTGCTCTCTCGTCCATCCCTATGCCCACAGAGCCCTCCTCTCAGGATAGTTGGTTTACATCTAGTTTAAATTGTATGCTGGAGTTACTTATATTTAAGACTTCATTTTCTTTCTGTTATGCACGTACACTCACGCTCATTTGGACCATTCCGTTCCTGTGTGTGTCTGAGCAGAAGGGATGGCCGGCAGGGCCCACATTGGTTTTCTGGATGCTCTAGACATGCGGGTTACATGTGTATACCCCTGTCACTGGGCAGTGGCAGGAATAACAAGGGGATTTCTCAGAGGAAGTTCAAGGATGAGCAGAGAAGAATCTCAAATGGATGCTTCTTAGATCTGAAGAGAGGAACAAAAAATTGATTTCTCCGTTCAAGTTATTTTAATGTATTTGCACATCCAAGCATTTTTATAGGAGAGGAGTAAAATACATATTGAAAGAACAACTCTTTCTTTTAAAGGGAAGTTTGGGAAAAGGGAAATAAGCCTTTGGTGTCTTATTTTTATTCAAAAAACTAACAGTAACTTTATTGAATTCCTTGAAACGTGGAATTTTTATAACAGATTCATCTTTTATTTATCACAAGAATGTTAACTATAAAAATTCACACTATAGTGTTAGTACCTGAGCATAATTGACAAGTGGTAACAAAGAAGTAAGTCCTAAAACTGGCCATGCAGGAGGCCACTGCAGAGACATAATGACTTTGCACTGACTGAAATGGGCGCTGTGTGTCCCTCAAACTCCTTTACTGCTCAGTATATTCAGTGGGGATCCCAAATCCTAGAATCCTAGATTTGCTTTTTTATTTTCTGAAACAGTTGTATTGGATGGCTTTGAGAGCCATTTCTTTCCCAGGCCTTTGGAGGTAAATCCCCAGTGATTTCCCACTCTAGGGAACTGAGATGATTCTCCTCCTAAATTTTGGTCTCTTCTTTTTTTTTTTTTTGGTACTGGAGATTGAACTCAGGAGCACTCGACCACTGAGCCACATCCCCAGCCCTATTTTGTGTTTTATGTAGAGACAGGGTCTCACTGAGTTGCTTAGCGCCTTGCCATTGCTGAGGCTGGCTTTGAACTCGCAATTCTCCTGTCTCAGCCTCCCTAAGTGCTGGGATTACAGGCGTGCGCCACCGCGCCCGGCTAGGTCTCTTTATTTTTAGTTTAAAATATAGATCAGAATCTTAAGGCACAAAGTCAAAACTAGAAATCTTCCTTTGTGTCAACCAGCTTTTGTCGGCTATGTGAACTCTCACATAAGGGTCTCTGGTCTGTCTTGCACTCGAGTGTCTGAGGCTCTTCACCACCAGTTCCCTGGAAGTCCTCCATGGGACAAAGTCACTGCTCCCAGCTGGCCTCCCTCACAGGAAGCCGACTGCACAACTGAGGCCCCTCTCCTCTGACTCGGGTTTCCCTGCTCACACCTGACAGGGACAGTTGGCACACAATAATTTTCACACCTGTGCTCTAAAATCTGATATCTTTTTTTTTTCAGGAATGCAAATATATAAGGCATATTTGTATTTCAAGAATCTGTTAGATATCCTAAAATCTAGATCAGAACACATTAGTGGTCACGGGCCGTAGGGCTCTCAAGGGAAGAGAAGGAAGACAGAAGACATGGAGGAGAAGGAAAGAAGGACTTAAGGGGGGGAAGAAAATGTCGTGCGATAGTAACGCACGTGAACTCCAATCAGTGCAGGTCTAACCTCCTCCCTATGCCTTTCCGGTTGGAATCTCAGGCTCAGTTGAAAGATGCTTCAGCTGGAGGTTTAATAAACCCCTAATAGTCTCACATCCTGAGGGAATTTATAACTATTTATGGTTATTTTTGAAAATCTGCATTTGGTGCATGCGCGTAAGAGAGATGAACTTCAGTAATTTTCATTTGCTGGGATGCTTGATGTGTGGGTTTATTTTCACATCTTATTTTGTTCTTGCTATTTTTTCCCTTTTGGCCCCATTTCCTCTTAGTCTTCACCTCACCCTTGTTCTTAGGAGACACTTTCACAGAGTCTAGAACTTAGTGATTTTCTGTTGCAGACTCCAGTCAGTTTTCAGGTTGGCTTAGCGGGCTCCCAGCACTGACCGTCCATCAGTAAATCTGTGATCAGCCTTATTCAGTTCAGAACTACTTAGGATGAATGGCCTTTTTAACATCTCCCTAAGACTTAAGTAAAATATTTGAAAATAAATAACAGATTATACACTTGGATAATCATAGTAAGTCCTTTTGCTATGACTTTTGATTCCTGCAAATGGCAGCCCCTACAGGAAGTGGTTTCATTATTTCATATAGCTTTCCACGAAAGATAAATCACCTACTTAGAGACGTGTGCTATCTTCCCAGGGCTGCTGTAATAAATTGCCACAAATCGGGAAGCTTCAAGCAATAGGCCCTTTCACAGTTCTGAAACCAGAAGAACCAGAGAAAGCAGAGCAGGTCCCCTAGGGAGAGCCCTCCTGGCCTCCTGCAGATTTTGGTGGCTCCCAGTGTTTTCTAGCTTCCTTCTGCTTCCTGTGGCTTCTCCCTGTGTCTCCTTTTCTGTCTCATAAAGTCCCACACTAATCCTGGGTGGTTTCATGTTAGGAGTCCTACCTTCATTATATCTGCAGAGACTCATGTTTTTAAAAAGGTCACATTCTGAAGTGTGGGGAAAGTTTATCTTTGGAACCACATTTAAAGCCATTCCTAGATAGAGGGTTTATGGGAAAGCTTCATAGAGAAACTGTGCTTCAAGAATTAAATATGAAAAAGAATTCTCAAAGATCATGGGGGAAAATCTAGACTTTTAACCAGTTCACACATTTTTGTTTGCTTCTTAATAAATTTATTAATTTTGTCGAGGGAAAAGTGAAGTAAGCAATAGGTGGTGCCCACTCGTGGACTCAGCTGACACCAGGTGGCTATCTCCCTGTCTGCTGGGCTTCTGGAGTCAGCACTGAGGATGGGATGGGAGACATTGCTACATTTTCTGTAATAATGACATCTATCAGGTATTGCCAGTTTTGCCTGATGTTCAGATCTCCAGACCTCAAAATGCTCAAGAAATTGCTGTACTTGCTGGAGAAGTTATGTTAAATACAATTTAAAACATTCCGTTCTCTACAGAGAATACCATGGAGAAATGAATTGCGGTGGGGATTGTGAAATGTGCTAGGGTCAAATTCTTTGTAACCCTTGTGACCTCCTATTACCAGGAATCCTGGTGAAGGCAGTCTGGGTGGTAAATGTGAATTTGTTATAATGACAGCTTTTCTCTTCTGTCATTCCTCAGCAGGGCAAAGTCAACCTTAAATTCCAATGTCCAGTGTCCCTTTCTATAGAATTGAAGCAATTATGGGGGTTGTATAAACTTCCTGAAGTCTTGTCTTATCCTGCACACTGTGGGATGTTTCCAGGTCTATGGAAGTTGCTAACTCAGGAAGGGCCCGGTGCTTTCCACAGATCAGTAGATACAGCATCAGTGTTTCTGTCTCAAAAGCTTACCCAAAAGGAGCAAACTCCACAAGCTCCTGAAAATCATTCCTTCTTTTTGATGACCAAATCATTTATAAAGTTCATCTCACACAGAATAAAATATTCTCAACCAATTCATGCCTAAGACACACATGCGCACAGGAAATATGGACGGTTTGTGGACAGGATCTGTCAGGTTCAAAGGGCTGGTTCAAGGGCTGTTTGGCTACCTGTGGTTGAACCAGGTGGCTGAGTGGACTTCTGCTGAGAAGATGTAGGAATAAGATTAAAAACATGAAATAGAATTAACCACATTGGTTTTCTGTATTCAACAAAAGCATTTCACAAATAAAATGGATGATAAAATGGAAAGAAAATCAGAGAAGTAAAAAGAGTACAGAAATGGAAAGAATGTATAAAATTAACAAAGTTTTTACACATTGTTTTAAAATTAAGAAACTGACTTCATGTTTCATCTCTGATATGTTAAGTAATCAAAAGTCATCAATCTTATCTGTACAGTAACAAAAATGTCTGAAAATCAAATGACGTTTCTTGAGCCCAACAATGCACTGCTAGAGCAGTCAACTGGTATATAATCTTGAAAGATAGCTGGAGACAGAATCTAGGATAATTTGAGATTAAGGAAACCTTGGGGTCCTGCAGACTTAGGGAAAGCCTCACAGTTCCACAGTTTTCCTTCCAGATACCCTACCAGTTTCTCACTGAAGATTCAAAAAAGACTTCATGTCTCTGATAGGATTAGGTTGTGAATTAAAAACAAAGTCAATTAAGGGCAAAGTTTCAAAGAAAAATATCGGGAATATTGCAGAGACAGGAGTAAGAGTGCCAGTGGGGGTGTTACACGTTGATGAAACACTTGTGAAAGTCGTAGTCCTCAGAATAGATCCACTTGAAGATTAGATAAGATTAGAAAAAACTTCTTTGTGTCATATCTGACCTGCTCAACAACAAGGATCTGGTATAATAACCATCAATTACAGCTGGAAGAGTTGTAATACACAGATTCTTTCTCCCTGAAGTAGTGTTTAAGGAAACTCAGTGAGGTTAAAAAAAAAAAAAGTACAGCCTCTGGTACCTTTAGCTGCAAGCAAGCATTAAACACCAGACAAGTCCTCACCAGATAAAACATACACTCCTATCAGTGGCCTATTTACCTCATTTTTTATCATTCAATAAAACATGTCTGGCTTTCAACAAAAAATTAGAAGACAGGCCAGAAGACATGCTAAAAATGTAGTCTGAAGATAAAAATCAGACTCAAACATTTCATACACATTTAAATTGCCAAGTTAAAAAAACTAAAGTAATTATGATTAATATGTTAAATACTCTAATGGGAAAAAACTATACAGCATGCAAAAACTTATAAACTATGTTAGGGAAAATAGAAACTTTAAGAATCAAAACCAAATTCTAGAAATAAAACATGTTGAAATAGAAAGGAAGAATGCCTTCTGATGCCATCAATTAAATTATGGCCAAGGAAAGAAACCATGATCTTGATGATAAGTTAATTAAAAATTTCCCAAACAAAGACACAAAGTAAATAAAAGCAACTCAAGAACTCTGGGACAATATCAAAGAAGAAAACATGCATAATTAGAATACAAAAAAAAAGAAAGGAAAACAGAGCAGAAAAAAATTTGAAGTAAAACTACCTGAAAATTTTTCAAAAACTAAGATGAGATAAAAAGTACAGATTTTGAGAGAATATCAAGTAGGATAAGTACCAAATATGAATAGTTGAATAAATAAAGTAATACCTAGTCATCTCATATCCAAATTACAGAAAACCAGATACAAAGAAAAAATTTTGAGAAAGAAAAATAGTTGCCTTACTTATATAGCTATAGAGGAATAAGGATAAGAAATTCATTGAACAGCACAATAGCCAATTTTTATCTTCACCTGATGTTCCTAACACGGTTCTTTTCTCCATTGTAGGCATAGCCCTGAGCCAACATCCATGTGAATTCCACAATTTGAGTCTTTTTAAAATTCAATCTGCCAGTCTATGTCTTTTAATTGATGAGTTTAGGCCATTACCGTTCAGAGTTATTATTGAAATATGTCTTGTGTTCACGTCCTTTTTAGTTTACTTTTGGTTTTTAATTTGACTTGGTTTCTCTGATTGGCTTTTTCTTTAGTGTAGTTCCTCCTATTGCCGATTCTCATTGTTGTTTTCATTTCCTCCTTGTGGAATATTTTCCTAAGGGTGTTCTCTAGTGCAGGCTTTCTTGCTGTAAATTCTTTTAACTTTGGTTTATCATGGAAAGTTTTTATTTCATTATCAAATCTGAAGCTTAATTTTGCTGAATATAAGATTCTTGGTTGGCAGCCATTTTCTTTCAGAGCTTGGTATATGTTGTTCCAGGATCTCCTGGTTTTGAGGGTATGGGTTGAGAAATCTGCTGAAATCTGAATTGGTTTCCCTCTGTATGTAATCTGCTACTTCTCTCTTGCAGCTTTTAAAATTTCTATTCTTATTGTGTATGTTAGGCATTTTTATTATAATGTGCCTTGGTGTGAATCTGTTGTAGTTTTGTACATTTGGTGTCCTGTAAGCCTCTTGTATCTGATTTTCCAATTCATTCTTCATGTTTGGGAAATTTTCTGATATTATTTCATTTAAGAGATTGTGTATTCCTTTGGTTTGTACCTCTGTGCCTTCCTCTATCCCAATAATTCTTAGATTTGGTCTTTTCATGTTATCCAATAATTCCTGGATGTTCTATTCATGGTTTCTTACCATCTTCATTGTGTGGTCAACTTTATTTCCAAGATTATATGTTTTGTCTTCATTGTCTGAGGTTCTGTCTTCCAAGTTCTCTAGTCTGTTGGTGATGTTTTCTATTGAAGTTTTTATTTGGTTTATTGTTTCCTTCATTTCAAGGATTTCTGCTTGGTTCTATTTCAAAGTCTCTATCTCTTTCTTGAAGTAATCTTTTGCTCCCTGTATTTGCTCTCTAGTCTCTTTGTTGGATTGATCAATTGTTGCTTGTAATTGCTCTCTTATATTCTGTGCTTCACAGATCATTTTAATTATGTAGTTCTGAACTCCTTCTGACATTTTTATCTACTGTGCTATCAATGGATTCTATTGTTGTAGCATCTTGGTTAGTTTGGGGCATTTTCTTCCCTTTTTTGTTGTGTTGTTCATGTGTCTTCCCCTCTAGCAGTGCTGATCTGAGGTATTATGGTTCCTACCTATAATCTTGTAGTGTCCTTGCAAGTTATCAATACCTCACCTGTGGTATAATCAGGACTGCAGGGACCTCGGGGATGATCTTCCTGATCCTGGCTGTTGACTCTAGACAGATGTAGGCAGAGACAGCCACCGACTGGTAGATGGGGGGCCTTGGCACCTGGTCGGTCTCCTCCTCCATGCATGTGCCCTCCGTCTGCTCCACCTCCTCCGCGCACGGGCCAGGGTCAGTCTGCGGGTATCTTTTTAAATAAACTTAAGAGTAGGGGAAAAGGCAGAAATATCTTTGAAAAGCTGAGTATGATGATCAAAATGGGAGAAGATAATGAGACTGCAAATTTATTTTTTATTTCCTGTGTCTGAGTGTTTTCTCATTTTAAAAACCCTAAAGAACAGTTAGCATGACCTGGCTAGAAATGCCATGTACAGCCTGAAGCCACCCAGTGTGACCATGGCCTCTTGAATGAGGTATAACTAGATGGAATCAAGCCAGGCCCAGTGATACAGATAGACGGAGGAGTCCTCCAGTAGGTCTTGTCACATTGGTTTGTGACAAATCACATTTCAATCTCAGTGCCCTCAGCTGCAATCTTCCCTCGTCACTCTTCCTGGTCCCTGGGCAGGGCTGTCATTGGCTGAATTTACAACCCACTTAATTTTGTGAAATATTTACACTGAATCTGTGCTGGACCTTCAGGACTTCATTAAGACTGTGTCATGATCAGAGAATTTAGAGTGAGGGGAAAGGTATGCAAGGGTATTTTATTTACATTTCTTTCTTTTTTTCTTTTTCTTTTTCCTTTCTTTTCTTTCTTTCTTTCTTTCTTTCTTTTTTTTTTTTTTTTGCCAAACTTAGACCTGCAAACGTGCCTGGTCCTTCTGCACAAGGCATTGTCTGGGGGAGTCGCAAAACTCTTAACATTATGATTGTAGCCTCTCCTCACAGGAAGCCTGCAACTTAACTGAGAGGATGGACGCATGTGACAGTGCAAGCTGTGGTTACATCTGCCCTACCCTCCCTCTAAGGAAAACCCTGGAGTGACTTTCCAATACTAGAAGACTTCCCATGCAAATCTGGGCATGCAGCTTCTCTAGACCCTCCTGGTCAGGGAGGCTTGGTGTATAGGAGAAATCTCAAGTGTCCAGTGGACATTGTCCCTCCCTCTCAGGGTCACATCACCCATGGCATCCATGCTACAGGCTTCACTGAGTTTTTTTTAACCAAAGTGAACAGTCAGGACCATTGTGGAGTGGTCTGAATGAGTCTCCCCAACTCAAGATCATGGACAAAAGTATGCTTCCATTTATTCCAACTTGTTTGCACAAAACTAGACACAGAACAAGTACAAAACCATGGAGGTTCAAAAACCACATGTTGAATTGTTAAGAGGGTAAATGTGAGTTTTTCTTTTCTTTCTGTTTTTTTCTTTACCACATATGTATACATATTACCTTGAGCACTGTTAATTTTATACATTGGCAAATTATGTAGCTATTAGTCACAGAGGCTCCTAGACTGGTGATGGCATGATGCTCTGGTGAGCCCATCACTGTTGAAAATGTCCTAAGCAGAAAATACATTTAATACTCCTAATGTACTGGGCAGTACAGCTTAGCAGTGCAGTCTACTGCAGAAGATCCCTTGACCTGCATGGTCATGCAGCTGACCACAAGCCACTGTCCCCTGGCATCACAAGAGGGCACCATACTGCTCAGGAAGAGATGACAGTTCCTTATTTGCAGTATGGTTTCCACTGAATGTATCTCCCTTTCACACATGGAGTTGAAAATCTTAAGTGGGACAATTATAAATAGGGACCATCTGTATTCACTTATATTGAATTAATAAGTAAAATTTATCTATATTTATGTAGTACCATGATTTTTTGATATATGCTTACATTTTGGAATGGCTAAATCAAACTATCTAACATAGACCTAAATTATGACATCAGAAACATAAATGTGATGTTGGGGTAGAATGAAAACAGTTATTTTATGTGTTCAAAGTTAAGTTTTTATCAGCTTAAAATAGCCTGTTAAGATGTTTTATCCGAGCCTCCTGGTAACTACAAAGACAAATTCTATGGTAGCTGGAAGTAGGAAAGTCCTTGAGGAGCTCCGCTCTGTAACCCTAACACAGAAGGCAATGCCTAGAATTAATACACGTTAGTATTTGCAGATGACGCCACAGGATAAAGTTACAGAGCAGGAATGTGTAGCACTGGCGACTGCAACCTTATTTCTACGTTCAATAAAATAAAACAGCTGGAGGTCCTAACTGGCACATCCTTACTCGCTGTCATTTTGCTGTTACTCCCAACCAAAAAGTTTTGCTGCTTGCTCTGTGGGACCCTGTGGCCTAACATGCCCGGTTCCTCTCAGCCTCTCAGCATTAGTCTTTCCTTCCTTTTATCTTAGCACTTAGCTCTTGTGGGACACTCCAAGAAGGATTTGCAAATGACCAACTACTTTGAAATAAACTTTCAAAACTCCATTTCTAACTGAGGGGACTTGATGAGCAAGCGTCTTTCATCGAATCTTCTCTTCATGTCTAATAACCAGCCCCATGGAAAAGGCTCTACAGCTTGAAAAGTACAACATACGTGATATTAATTGGGAAACTTACTATCCTGGGATCCTTTGAAGCTCAAGTAATGATAATACCAAAAGTTCTGTCAAGCATGAATTTCTTCTGCAAATAAGAACACTTCAACCCACATCTACATGACTTGTTATGAAGTCCTTCTCTGCTGCGATTGACCCGCCCATGTTTACAGCTCATGCTGGCAAAGGACAATTGTATTTTGCTCTTCAAACAAATTTCTCAGAGCTGAAATGGCCATCTTCCTTTTGGCTCCACAGTGTACAGCTTTCCTTTAAAATCTCCTGGGTTTCCTTTGACCTCGGTTCCTTGAGAGTATCAGCTGGGATCTCGTGGAGGAGGGAGCCCACATTTCCTGCCATGTTCTTACTGACGAGGCCTGTGTCCCAGCCTGTACGCCTGCGTGTGACCCTGCATTTACCATACATACACGTGAGAATAAACATGAGTTCACGCTGATGCCTGACTCTAGTCCTACCCTTCATTCCTGCCATCTTTCTCTACCATTATGAAAACTGGATCTGATGATCACCATTATTTTTTAACCAATAGAAACTTAACAGAGCGAGTTCAAAGCCTGACTCACCATTTAGTGAGGTCCTAAGCAACTTAATGAAAGCCTGTGTCAAAATAAAAAAATAAAAAAGTGGTGCACTCAGTGGTTAAGCACCCCAGGCTCAATCACCAATACCAAAAAAAAAAAAAAAAAAAGAGTGAGAGAAACAATAAATACAATAAAGCTTGTTGTTTATCTAAACCCTGCCAATCATTCCAGAGATAAGCCCATGCAGAGATTATGACCATCATGCCATCTCTTCTCTGAGCTAATATCTCTTGCACTTTTGTAGCTGAAATGGCATGGCAGCCACATCCCTTATGTCGTAATGGCATCCTGTCTCGGGCTTAAACATGGAGAAAAACAACTGTGCTTGAAACTTGGTTTATTGTGGTATGTCTACGACCTTCAGAAAGTCACTTCTCTAACACTCCAGGTTCTCATCTGTGAAGTGGGCTCAGGCACAGATGTCTCATAGGAGCTCTGGTGGGATTATGTATGAAATTACCTGAAGTACCTAGCACAGAGCCTGGTATATACTTAATACACCTTTTCTTCTACTTAGAGTAGCTGGAATAGTAATGTGTAGCAAAGCAGCAATATTTCTTATTGCTGATGCTATTATTTATTAAAACAAAGGTCAAAATAAACAAAAATATAATTTTTAAATCTTTAATAAATATTAGATAACCTTTACTAGTGTTTCTTCCTTTCTCTGTACATATCCTGTGCTTCTGCACAGCAATCCTTACTGTGTGTACGGGCACAGAAACAAGGTCCTTCAGGGTTTGCTTCGTTTTCTGAATCATCAGAGAAAACTTATTGACTGAGGACTTGATAAAAGTCATTCCTATAAATTAAAGACTCACAGGCAATGTACAAATATGGTACAGGGTTATGAGATATCTTTTACCCAGACTCCTCAAACGTTGGTATTTTACTGTCTCTTTCTTCGTAACTACTTCAGAATAAGTTCCACACATCATGTGCCTGTCTTTACTCCTACATGCTTCAGTGAATATTTCCCAATAATGGACGACTTAATGTGATTAATCTTGTTTTAATGATTTGGGGTATGGGAAAGAATATGAAATGTGGAGGCTGAAAAATTGTGTACTTGAACAACTAAACTGGCCATGACCCTCAGCTTGGGAAAAGAAGAAGGTGGAGGTGGTCCACAAGTGTCCTTTCAGGACTTACAGAGCCCTGGAGTGCTGGGTGGGGCTTGTGATGAACAGGAGGGGTCATGTTATAAGTCATTAACCCTAACGTTGTGACCAGTAGCCTCCATGTATCTGGTCACTGAGATCACAGAAAGATCCAGGCACCTTGTTTCTAGTTAACTAATAATAGTGCACCAATGCTCATTTTGTAAAGTAGGCTTATTATTTTTATTGCCTTGAAAATGTTTACACACCAATTAATCACCAGGTGTTTCCTTGGTTTGAATCATTCACAGGCTAGTTAGCTCCCTTTCCCACCTTTCCTGTCTGTGCTCCTTTGATTCCTCCTTTCCATTTCAGTTGGGGTTTTAAAATGTTTGCTTGACATAATGAAATTCTTATGTAACCGCTACTGACACAGCAGCACGTTTTCTTTTCCCTGGCTAAAATGCTGCAATGTGAACTTCAATTGTGCCAGCAGCTTAAGGCTCCTTTCTCTTCTAGAAGGTATTAGCATTCTTGAACAGGGAACATATTAATCATGGCTTATAAACTTTGCTGTGTCAAATAGAGAGCAGTCTCTCATTTATAAAAGAACCAGCCACACACACAAGGCCTGACACCTGGGTGGCTTGCCTGCTCATTGGCAAAGAACAATTAATTGCGGAGAGTCTGGCATTTTGAGCAATGCCACCAATTCAGTTGAAATCTGGAGGCAGAGGCACTGCTGTTGATTTTAAAGAAATTTGCCAGATTTTAAAGGCTGAAAAATTTTCTGTGTTCTTACACAGCAAATCCAGGTATAAAAATGTCACTTAATCATAACTCACTTTAATGAGAGTCTTTGCTCCCTAACCAAATTCTCATACTTTTGCATTTTAAGACCCTTCAATTCAGGCTTTCAGTACAAATTTGGGGTTGTTATTACAAGTCTTTCCAGCTTGCTTAGGGACTGAAATGCCTTAGTGTTTTTGGTGTACGCCCCATTAGATAAATTGTAAATCTCTAAGCAGTGGTATAGCAGTGATGTAAAATTATTTTAAAGAACTATATAAAAGGGGCTGGGATTGTGGCTCAGTGGTAAAGCACTTGCCTCACATATGTGAGGCACTGGGTTTGATCCTCAGCTCTGCATATAAATAAATGATTAAAATAAAGGTCCATCAACAACTAAAATAATTTTTAAAAAGCTACATGAGAGATATTTGTATTTTATGACTTGTTCAGATTTCTGTGCTTCTGCAAGTTTTCATCACTGTGAGCAGGCAATTAGTAAGATTGAGACAGATCACTCATATATCATTGGTCAAATTAGAATCAGTAAAGGATGTCATTTGGGGAGATATAGAAATCTATCTGTATATATACACACACACACATATATATAGATATATATATATGTATATGTAATTTTTTTGCCTAAAAATATAATGAAGTCACAATGCATCATTTGGTTTATTTGAAAGGGACCAAAGTTATCTCTTATTGTGGAGTTTAAAGAGGATCAAATTTGGAACAAAGTAGAACCCAGTTCAAATTTTGATTCTATACTTCAAAGTTGAAATAATTCTATCACTATAAAATGTGGACAGCAATACTTACATGTGAAAATTAGCTTTCATAAATAATAAGCATTTAGCATATGATATTGTGCCACTTGGAGTTTTCCATGGAGCAAGGGTTGTGGTGAGATTGAAAGAGCAAAAGAATCTTCTAGAAAAAATGTCTATAAACTGAAAGGGGTCACCAGGAACAGGCTTGGAATATCTCTCTGATGACACATGTCAGAGAACTGGGGAGGGAGAGGCGAAATGATCAGGTACGGGGAATGTCAGACTTTCTCAGTCCCCAGGTCACTGGGGGATCTCCAGAGTCAACAGATGTGCACTGTGCTCAGTCACGGGCTGGCAGCACTCAGAGGGGTCGTGATGGCAGCAGAAGCCTGGTGTGGGCTTAGTGTCGAGACTGGAGCTGATGAGTGACGCTCCCCACAGCCGGCTCTCTTGCAGGACAGCCAGCACTGGTAAGGAGATGCAGAAACAAATACCTAATTAGAAAGAGAATGTTGGATTTTGCAGGAAAAAAAAAAATTCTATTCAAGTTCACTAATACTTTAAGTCAGCACATTTAAAGAAAGTTATACTGTTGATTTCCAGGACCACGAAAAAGAAAAGGAAAGAAAAGAAAGTTATATTAGTCAAAAAAGCAATGTAGAGAAACAGATTCAGAGTAAAGTTGTAAAATGTTCACATTTTCAAAGGATTGAAGTGAGTCAATAAGATGGAAAAATGGAGAAAAAAAATGTGGTTGATTGAGATGAAGTTGCAGCCCTAACAAAGCATGGCCTCTCTCTTGATGATAATGGTTTCACCATGAGAATCATCGTATGCAAATAGTGCAATCAGCCAGGACAGAGAAAAGCACTGGGACTCCCCTGCTCTGCAGGAGATTCCCCCTGGAGTAGCACACATGTTTTACACATCCAAAGTCCACCTGCAGTGCCCGTCGCACGCTCACCTGTGCATGTGCGGGAAGACAATGTGCTTTATGTTTTTCTGTCGGAGTAACTACAACACGATCAACAGTATTACTTCCCTTCCTTTGTCCCACTCTGAACAGTTCATTTCATCCTGGAGCTCCAACTTGCCAGGCTCTGGCATTCTTCCTTGGGCCTGAAGACCCTGAACTTCTCTTGCTTAGGGGGGCTGCTGGCAGTGAACCCCCTCAGCTTGGGTCTGCCTGGAGATCATTCCTTTCCCTCTGTTCCTGGAGCACAGTATCACTGGCCGCAGAACTCCAGGCTGACTGCTTTTGTCTTGTGTTTTCACGACATCATCTGGTTGTGATCTAGCTTGTGTGGGTTCTGTTCTTATTTCTCTTAGGAAGGGAAAGATTGGGCTGCCTTCAAGATTCTCCTTGTCTTTGGTTTAGGGCTCTGGTGTCTGTTATTAATTATAGAAAATCCTAAGATTCTCTGGATAGTTCTTCCATCCTGTTCTCTCTTCCATCTCCTGGGACTCCAGATACGATAGGGTAGGCAGTCTGGTATTACCCACAGCTCTTGGAGGCTCTGCTCTGTGTGCACCATTGCACACAGGTATTTTTGGTTGAGTTTGTAGAATTGCATTGACCTATCTTCAAGTGCACCTGCTATTTGCTCAGCTGAGTCAGTTGGGAGGCTGGTTTGTTACCCTGACCGTTGCTGGTATTCCCACCTAACAATTGCTTACCCAGTCCTTCTCTGCTCCAATCACCTTCTGATCTGGCATGCTTTCTGACAGTGTCCACTGGGTACAGCATGAGATTCAGAACTGATTTTCACTCTCTGGATGTTCTTCTTGCCAGTTCTGTGTGGAAAGGACAACAGAGTGAGGCGTGCACTGCTCATGCTCCTTCTGCTCTGGTTGGTGTGGGGCTTGTTTTAACTCAGGCTTTGGGTTGGATTTGAAGCGTGTTGTTGCTGTAGTTACAGAGTTGTTGTCATGGGCACCGGCGGCTTGTCATTCCTCTAGTGAAATCTAGAAATTTCACTAAAAGTGAAATCTTTTAGTTTTTTGCCCCTGGCTTGTCAGTGTGGTTACGGTGTGTTTTCATCAGCTTTTCACTACTGTGACCAAAGACCTCAGAAGAACAAATTTAAGCAGGAAAAGTTTATGTGGGGCCCAAGGTTTCAGAGGTCCCAGTCCATAGATGGCCAATGCCATTCTCTGGGCCTGTGGTGAGGCAGAACATCATGGTGGAAGAGTGTGACAGGGAAGAAACTCACAGCATCCCAGCATGGAAGCAGAGAGAGACTGAACTCAGCTCACAAAATACATGCCCCAAATGCACAACCCCAACGGCCCATCTCCTCCAGCCGCACCCCACTCTACAGTTACCATCCAGTTAATCCCACCAGGGGATTAATTCACTGGTTGGGTTAAGGCTCTCATAACCTAGTCATTTACCTCTAACCATCCTGCATTGTCTCACACGTGAGCTTTTGGGGGCCAACATGTTACTAACCATACCATGATATGTACTATGCTTATAATATTTGGATTAGACTTCAGACTGGGGGAACCTGGGTTGGGGGTGGGCCTTCTCAAGTTCTGTGCTCTTTCCTGCAAGGCAGAGCCTTGCCTCTCCTCCTCCCACAGCCGGGGCCAGGGATTCCTCACTCCTCTTTGCAAACAGCCTTTCTATGCACGGAGGGGGCAGGAGCGAAGGACCATGTGCCTCTAGCAGTGCTGCATCTTTCTCTGGTTTCTCCCTGATGGTCCCTGACTCCCAGAGTGGGCTTCCCATGGGAAAGAGAAGGAGCCTGAGACCCTCTAACAGTATCCCCTGGGCTTCACACTCTGAAGCTAGTCCACATTTGGCCCTCGGCAGGATATCGAAAGGGTCTTACCATACTGTATTCCATCCAGTGTTACCTGCTCTCAAGGAAATCTTCGGCTCCTCTTTCTACTTGGACTTATTACTCCACAGAATTCAAATTTGAGTTGGTGACAGTGTTCCTGCTCTGAAGTCCAGGCTTCCATTCTAATCAAGAGTCCACATTTCCCCTGACAATTTTTTTTTTAAATTTTTGTATTCTTAAGTCAGATCCTAAATACAGAGAATTTAAAATGTAACTCTTAGGGTATCTTTTAAACCTAATACTGGCTCTGAGTTTTCATAGAGAGGACTTAGATAATTATCTTATCAAAAGAGGGGTGCTGGGAATAATTAGGGTTATTTGATTTGCTACATCACCATTATAGCTGCATGAGAAGAACTATCAAATGGGAAGATCTTCTGTGGTGCAGAGGAGACACAACGTGTCACTACATAAACAAGCAGAAAGGGCACGTGCCATGGGAAGTTCCTGGAACTCTGTCAGTGTTCCTGCTGTGCATCACATGGTCCCCTGGCCTGACCGCAGTCCTGTGGGCACTCTCTCTGATGTTGGGGACAGTAGTGGCATGCTATCAGTCATACACTTGGTTACTTTTAAAGATTCTTACTTTTCCACAGTCTCATTTAATTTGAATCTAACATCATATACACCATAGATCCTCAACTGCCGAAGCTCATCAGCCTTATCCATAGGGTTTGGTAACAACATTGAGGGTGAACTGTACCATAAACTTTTGAAATCCCTGAATGTGATGTTTTTGGAGTGTTTTCTATACTGTGTGTTTTAGTCAGCTTTTTCACTGCTGTGACCAAAAGACCCAAGAAGAACAATTAGAGGGGGAAACGTTTATTTTGGGGCTCATGGTTTCAGAAGTCTCAAACCATAGACAGCCAGCTCCATTCCTCGGGGCTTGAGGTGAGGCTGAACATCATGGTGGAAGAATAGGGTGGAGGGAAGCAGCTCCCATGATGATCATGAAGCAGAGAGAGACCCACTCCTCAGATATAAAATGTATACCCCAAAGGCCTCACCTCCAATGACCTTCGGCTTCCAGCCACACACTACCTGTTCAGTTACCGCTCAGTTAATCCCCATTAGAGGATGCATTCTGATTAGGCTAAGACTCCAATAACCAATCATTTCACCTCTGAATGTTCTTGTCTCATACATGGGCTTTTGGGGACACCTCACATCCAAACCATATCATTGTATATATCAAATGTCAGGGTAGCATAACCTGTACATCAGAATTTCCTCAATAAAAGGTGTGTTTCTCTGCTTTTATATATCAGATATAAAACTCTAAGCCTTTTTTGAATAGTCTTAATAATTATGCTCATAAACTGTCCAATTTCTAGACATGGGTTTATAATTTTTGTCTGTCATGCTCCTGGAAAACTGTTTTAAGCCAACATCTGCCCCCGGAGCCCTGCTGCTAGCTCGCTTCTGACATGGACAGGCTGTTGCATTCTGAAAGCTGGCCATCTGGTTCTTCCTATATAGCGTGTCTGCCCTTTTCACCCTGTCAAATGAGCTAACGAAGGAGAATGCCGTTGCTCAGAACCTGCCGCCTAAGTGGTGAAGCAGTGTCTGTTAAAGCAAGCCTCGTCCCAAGGTGGTATGAGGATTTCAGCTGTGCTTGTCTATTTACTGCCTGCTTTTACTTTCTCCTTGAATTCTATTCCAGCTGGACATTCAGAGGTCATGGTCAACTTGTTGCAGGGGTTTGCTTCTCTGGGATGGTTTCAATTTCTCCACATCTTTGCCAACACTAATTTATTTATATTGGTACTAGAGATCGAACCCAGGGACACTGAACCACAGAGCCACATCCTTCTAACTCAAATTCCCCAGTTGCTGGGATTGCAGGTATGTGCCACCATGCCTGGCTCTGTTTTTTTTTTTTTTTTTTTGGTACTGGGGATTGAACTCAGGGGCACTCGACCACTGAGCCATGTCTCCAGCCCTATTTTGTGTTTTTTTTTTTATGTAGAGACAGGGTCTCACTGAGTTGCTTAGCACCTCGCCATTGCTGAGGCTGGCTTTGAACTCGCGATTCTCCTGTCTCAGCCTCCCTAAGTGCTGGGATTACAAGCGTGAGCCACTGCGCCCGGCTCCTGGCTCTGTTTTTAAAAATTATTATAGCCATTCTTTGGGTATTTTATTTTATTTTATAAAAAATAGAATTATAAGCTGTTATGGTTTAGATGCTAGGTGTCCTCCAACAGCTTATGTGTGACAAGTAATTTTAAAAATTGTTATTGGACTAATAATTAGTTGAGCATTTTTTCATGTGCTCATTCATTATTTGTATGCTTTTTCTAACAAATTGCTTTAGATTTATACTAACATTTAAATGGAAAAATACAAATTTTTCCATTTTTGGAAAAAATGGAAAATTTTTGACTCCAAATTAGACTCCAAAAATGGAAAAAATTTGACTCCAAATTACCAAATTTCAAATTTGTATTGATGTTTTTGGAGACTATTTAAGAAGCATAAAAGATAAAATCTTCCAAATTAATATATAGTATAAAGATTATTTTGTTGGAAGTTTCATCGCAATAGTGTAAAGAGTGATATTAACATGAAAATGAGATCTGCTTATGGTTTAGACAGCTTTTTCGCCACTGTGAACAAAAGATCCAACAAGAACAATTTTAGAGGAAGAAAAGCTTATTTGGGGCTCTTGGTTTCCCAGGCCTCAGTCAATAAATGGCCAAATTCATTGCTCTGGGAATAACATCATGGAGGAAGGGTGTGGTGGAGGAAAGGAGCTCAGGACACAACTATCAGGTAGGAGAGAGAGAGAGCGCGCGCGAGCGAGCGCAAGCTCCACTTACCAGGAACAAAATATAAACCACAAAGGCACACCCCAATTACCCACTTCCTCCAGTCACATCCTACCTGCCTACAGTTACCACCCAGCTACTCTCTTCAGGTGGATTAATGCACTGATTAGGTTAATGGTTTCATAACCTAATCATCTCTCCTTAAATTTTCTTCCATTCTCTCACGCATAAGCTGTTGGGGGACACCTAATATCTAAACCATAACAGATTATAATTCTATTTAAAAAAGAAATAAAATAAAATACTCAATGAATGCACTAAGAATGCAGAAAATATGACTTCAAATGACACTGCTCTGAGGATTTTACTCAAATGAAACTTAATTACATAGGATTTGTAGCTTGGTCTTATCTTCACTAGAGATTTTAATACTCTGCAACTAAAGCTCCAGGTAACTGTAGTTCAAGTCCACCAGGAATGAACTTATAGTCAAAGTAGTTTTTCTGTTTGTATTTAGCCAAGGACTATTTACACCACTTAGATGTTCATATTAATGAAATGTTAAGTTTGAAATATTTTAAGAAAAACAAGTTTTATTTGAATTGACATTTCAAAGAGAATTTACCATCTGCAGGCAAATGTGCGTGCTGTCCATCCTGCTGAGAATTCTGGGCAAGTTATGCAAAGGGTGTACGTGAGTACCGGAGAAGGAACTGTAGTCGCCAGGACCAGGCAGGGTGGTGTGGGAGAGTCATCCTCAGGGGTTCCCCTGTCCTCCTCTGTGCTCTGGAAGCTGCCTGCACACAGCTCATGCTAAGACCTCTAAGACCTGACACTTCATATACACGTGGTTGTATTACTTAGGGATGGTGATCAGGTCGGGACCAGTTCCCATTTGTATCTGACTCCTCAGTGCCTGGAACAAATTAGATATTTCCATTTTAAGTGAATTCAGAACGAATGCAAATTGCTATAAACATAGGATAGGTAGGCCATATCAAAAAATTTGAGGAGGTTTCTCACTAGGTTCCTCTGTACGCATGATCACACATCACACGCACACGCACACATGCACGTACACATGAACCCACACACAACTATGCCCTGAAGAAGATCCGCCAGCTGCTCTCCAGAGCAGGGTAAAGACAGAATGGCCCTCCACAATTTTGGTAGCCCCAGCGCAGGGTGGCTTAGCATGTCCTCCCTGACCCCAGCGTGTCTGCATTGGAATGACCCGCTGCCCCTGCCAGCCCCTCCTCCTATCCGGTTTCTACCCAGTCATTGTGAACCGCTTGCAGCCTGGTGGACGCACTCACACTGAGCCCTCTCTGCCCTGGTGTGCACCAGTTCCTCTGTGCCTGTCCCTGTCCCCGGAGCTCCCCGGCGTCCCTTCCAGCACAGCTTCCTGGACCTGCTGCCCTGTTTCTGCAGTGTCCCGTGGTCCCGACCCACTTGTCCCTTTCCCCACTTGACACAATCATCTTTTAAAGCAGAGGCTGTTTTATTTGACTCTGTGTCACAGCACTTATTTTAGTTCCTAGCAGCAATATTTGTAGAATTAATGAATTATTTATGAGTGAATAAAAGCAAGTAAGAAGTAAATTTGACTTAGAAATCTCTTGCTCCCGTGTCTGGGAGGATAATAATAAGATTAAGACAGGATAAGTGGGTGTCGAAACAGGCTTAGAGAAAGGAAAGCTGAATTTCAGTTCCGACTGTTCAACATGAGTAACCAGGGGGACATTGAAGCAGATAATATTATTTAACAAATATTCACGCAGAATCTGCTAATCCTGAGGTATCATTCAGTGCGCTGAAGTGGGAGTTGCCTTGCCCAGGGGCTCTGTCCTTGGTCCTCCCTCGGGCATCCAGTCAATGAAAGACACAAGGGAGCTGAAGCCCAGGCCCCTCGCAGAAGAGTGGAGCAAGCCCTGGCACATCTGCCCTGGGCTCAGCCTAGTGGTAGCTTCGGTGGTTGCAAACTTTTCTAGCAACTTCTTAAAATTGTCATGCATGTATAATTTTGATACATAAAAATATGATGATTAAAAAATTAAAAAGCAAAGTCAGTTCCAGCTGTGCTCGGTCAGGATTATAGGGAAGAGTTGAAAGAAATCCACTTCCATTGCTAAAATGTTTTTTTTTTTTTTTTAATTTACAAATTCAGTGTTGCTTGGCTGGTTTCCCTGCCCTAAAGTCTTGCCGGCTGCACTTCTAAGCAACGTGCCTCCCCAGGGTTCAGATTCAGGGGCTGGACCCAGGACAGGCCCCCTCACCACAGGACATCAGCGTTGGCATCTGAGTTGGGAGCCAGTCCTTGGGTGACAGTTCAGTCACAGCTGGACCAGCCTCAGTCTTCCCTATCGCCTGTTCTGTCCATTGCAGGAGGCTGGAACTCCTCTCGCTGCTTCCTGCACCTCCTTGGATTTGTGGGCCAGGTGGCCACCTATGAACGCAGGTCTCTGACGGGTTAACACTGAGTTTGTAAATTAAAAAAAAAAAATTTTAGCAATGGAAGTGGGTTTCTTTCAACTCTTCCCTATAATCCTGACCGAGCACAGCTGGAACTGTCTTTGCTTTTTAATTTTTTAATTATTATATTTTTATGCATCAAAATTATACATGCATGACAATTTTAAGAAGTTGCTACAAAAGTTTGCAAGAGTTAAAGAAAATGCCTGTCTTTTAAGAGTTTATCTTTGAAAGAAACACTAATGTGTGTGTGTGTGTGTGTGCACACGAGCACACCATAAAATGCATGTATCACAGAACTCCACAAATACAATTTGATTAGGATGAGCCAAGCTCTACAGTTCTGTTTAATGTTAAAAGACAAGAAGAGTTTGGGATAATTTTTGTATTTCTGCACTGCTGTCTGAGGACTATGGTACGTGGTGCCGAATCACAGTAGCATTTTATTCATTGTATGTTCTATGTTCCTTATCTTCACGTTTCTTTTTATCATTAAAATGTGATTGTTAAAGAACATCATTACTTACTTTATATTACCTGAAGAAATAACAAGCACTAGAAATTTCTGATACTGGATTAGCTAAAAGGAATTATGAAACTCATTACTTTCTCCTCTAATTGACACCTACCCCTTTTTCAACAAATTTGTTTTCCATTTACTATGACAATGAATTTCCAACTAAAATTTGTATCCCTGTTTTTTCCCTTCCTAACATATGTCATGGACTGTCACCTTTCTCTGTTGGAAAAAAAAAAACCACTTACCTTTGCCTGTCTTGGAATAAAACTGAGAATGTACCCAGAAGACTTTTGGCGATGTTCTCTCTCTCTTTTTTTAAAATTTTATTTATTAATTTATTCGACTTAGCGATGTTCTCTTAAATGCCACAGGCATCTGGTGAAGGAGGAGACCCCTTGTAGGACTCTTTATCCACCTACTCCTGTACAACTGAGTGGAAAGGAGTGCCCTCTTTTCAGTGGATGGCATTCCTTAACATGTAAGTGTTTAGTGGGACATTAACATTTTTTAATTTTGGAGGTTATTATTTCAGTAATAAAACTTTACTATAGCGCTGGCATTATAAAAAGTTTACAAATTCACTTATCTTGCAGCGTGAATAGTTCAGTGTTTTACCTCTACTCTAACTTGGTACAAATAACTAACTCTGGAGATCAGTTTCATCATCTTCAAAGCGTGTATGCTAATGTGTGCATTGAAGGATTGGTGTGAGGATAAAATAAAACATATCTAAAAGGGCCCAGCTGAGAGTGAGCACCCAGCAGTGTGCACCTCTCCCTTGTGATCTTGCTGTGTTTCCATTACCGCCTCTGGAAATGATCTTAAATTCTTGACAATACCACTAATGTTATACAAATACTACCAAGTATTAAATACCAAGGATTTTACCACCATTGACTTAAACATTTAGTAGTGATGCATTGGCTTTATGCTTATGCTCTTCTTGAATGGTATAAATACTAATAAATAAACATAAACTATTTTCACAGGTTTGGTGGTTATATTATTTTTAGGGGATTATAGGGATGTTCTACCATAAACATTAAAAAATGTAACCAACAACAGATCAATATTCTTTCCCTCAGGTTCTCTCTGTCCCTCCCTTTCTCCCCACTGCATTGGATTTCTTAAGCAGATCTTAGTAGACAAATGGACTACTAAAGTGATCAGTAGCATTTAATTCTGGTTTTTTAAGCAAAGACTTAGATGGTTTATTTCAACTCTGCATTTATTTAGCACATTTACAAAAATAAATTCACATGAAACATTAGGGATAAAATTCACAAGTTTACAGGAAGAGAAGGAAGCTTCTTTTTTCCCTTCTTCTCCAAAGGACTTGTCATTAAATTGTCTCCCATTTTATCTGGTTCCATTGCCAAGTAGTTTCCATACAAGCATTTTTAAGTGAGCATGATCTGTGAGAACTATAATATGACTTGAAGATGTTATCTGTTTTAACTAATAAATTTATGAATTATAGCTAGTTTTGTCTTGCTTTTATAATTCTTATTATGATTTTAGGTATAATTTTGATATAAGATAAAATAGAGAAAAAGACAATTTGATCATCCTTTCACAAGCTGCATTAACATATTTTTAGTTATAGGAAAAATATGCTTTTTTCTTTTACTCATTTGGACCGAAGAGGACTTTTTTTTTCTGTTATTTTATCATGGTAATATGGAGCATGGGGTTGGATTCTTTGTTTTGTGATTTGAAGAATGAAATCCATGGACACAAGGCTGGGGGCAAAGTAGCAGGATTTATCAGAGTAATTGAAAGACAGAAAGCAGAGCTCCTGAAGGGGAGGGACCCCAAGAGAGGGGTACTGGAGAGAGGCCGTTGTCTAGGGCTTTATGTGGATCTACATATAAGAGGGTTGTGGAAGCTGGCCCACTGCCCAATCCTAGGAAGGCACCCAGTGTCCACAAGCTCTTCCGTGCTCTTTGATCCAATCAAGTTACCCCTGTCTTGCTTGGGGTCCAAGTACCAGGCAGCAGGTGTCTCACTATCAGTTCTTTTTGCTTACACAGGAGTCACCTGAGCTTGATGAGGCCAGGCTTGTGCCTGTGGTTTCTCAGCCCTGGTGAATAAAAGTTTCCTGCCTGTTCATTTTAACCCTTTCTCCTGCCTCATTCATACCACTTTAACGAGGGACAGTCTTAACTGTCATTCTAAACTTCATCATAGCACCCCACTGAACAGAAATAGTTTCCCTCAATATTTCATATTATTGAATGATTTTGTTTCTGGTTTTTAATTGTTAAAATGATGCAAAACCTTTTTACTGATTATATGCATTTTCTATATTTAATAAAGCTTATTTTGAATTAATTATGAGATATGAGTACTAATCAAAGAGTATGAAAATTATGTTTCCTCACTGTACATAGCCTTAGCGTTTTAAGTTACTGGTGGGCTTTTATGAGGTTCTGCAAAAGTGGAGCCCACCAGAATCACCATGGCACTGCAAACACTCGGCACTTAAGCTTCTACAAATGCCTGGCCAATGTGCCAAAAGTTAGTTCTACTCAATATAATTTACAGTTCTCTTACTAATGAAGCTGTGTTTTCTCATATATGTATTTACATAGTTTTTCCTTTCATGTAATCATATCATAAATTTTGCAAATTCATCTTCTAAACTTAAGTTAGCATTTATTAACAATGGAGAACGTTCTCCTAGATCTGTGATGGTCTCCTAGTTGTGCACGTGATTTCTTTCTAGTGTTTTCCTCCCTACTAGGATAACAGGCACCTGTTTCATGTGCAAACATTTAGAAAATCTGTGCATCGAGTTTGTCTCTTCTATTGTATCTTCTGTGACATCTAAATTTTAAAAATGTTTTATAGTGGATTGGTAGAAATATAATATGGATTTCTTTTGTCAATCCCCTATTTAATATATTTTAGTTTTTCTAATTTTAAATTGGTAACACATTGATATAACAATATCAAAGGACTTGTCATTAAATTGTCTCTCATTTTATCTAGTTCCATTGCCAAGTAGTTTCCATACAAGCATTTTTAAGTGAGCATGATCTGTGAGAACTATAATATGACTTGAAGATGTTATCTGTTTTAACTAATAAATTTATGAATTACAGCTAGTTTTATCTTACTTTTATAATTCTTATTATGATTTTAGGTATAATTTTGATATAAGATAAAATAGAGAAAAAGACAGTTTGATCATCCTGTTTGAATTTTGAGTTAAGGAAAACAGATATATTTTGAATTAATTTAGGAATATTCAGTCATTTTTGTCTAAGTCATCACTACATTTTTATTACATAAGAGTACATTAAAGTTTTTAATTAAAATCCATAAATGCTTCAACACATGTGTGTTAAATCTATTAGGAAATATTTTCAGTCCTTGAAAATTGAAGCAAGTATGTCTCAAAAAAGGAAAAAAGAAAAAAAACCCAAAAAGTTCTACAAGTATGTAGATAATTTAATAAGACTTACGTATCTTTACAGGAGTGACATGATTGGTTCAGTCATGTCAATTAGACAGCTGAATTCAAAGATTTTTCTTCACTCAGATTTTGAAGTTGTAGATTATGAAATATTAAACAGAGGAGAAAAATAAAAAGAAGCTTAGAAAAATTTTACATGAACAGACCAGCTGGCCAAATGTGGATTTATAGGAGAAGAGCTAGGAGGCATGTAACGCCCCTCCTTAGAGAGAGATCTCTGCTGGAAAACATGGTACAGTGAGCATTATTAAAAATATTTTGGCCTCAGAAGAATGAAACAGGAAAAGTGAAAGGCAGAGGAATCCATACTGGAGAATATCAATATGTAGCAGAGCAGGCTGGGCCACACGTGTGGTCTCAGTTCCTTGGCAGACTGGGGGAGGAGGGTGACAAGTTGGAGGCCAGCCTACTTAAACAAAAAACATCAGAAGGGCTGGGGATGAAAGTCAGTGGTAGAACATTCCTGATTCAATCCCCAGTACTGAAAAAAACAATCAATACTTAAATAAAAATCCCCAAACATAGAAAATTAATTTTTGAATATTTTGTTAAAATATTTAATCAAATTCATTTCTTGAGTAACTTCATTTCCACAGTAAAAAAGAGGATGATAAGGAACAATCTTGATGACATTTGTATTTTTCATATTTTATGCATATATATATATTAGTTTGCATATAATAAAGTACAGAGTTTTAATTGTGCAGGCTGATGAGTGTTGACCAAAATATTCACCTATGTGACTGTCACTGACTTAAGTTCATTTATGAATTAGGCTATTTGTGTTTTCATTATTGAGTTGTAGGACTTTGAATATCTAGACACAAGTCTTTTGTTAAATGTGTGTATTTTAAGTAATTCCCTCTGTTTTGGTTGGCCTTTTCATTTGATTAACTGTCTTTTGATGAAGATTTTTAATTTTAATGTACATTTTATCTGTTTTTTTTCTTTAATGGTCAAATCCTAAGAAACCTTTTGGCTACTTGTAGTAACAAGGCCAAAGCTTAATCTCTCGAGCTGTTTTTAGATCTACTATTTCTCTGAAACCTGGCTGTAGGCTGAGCTTTGACTGACCTCCTTCCTTCCTTCCTTCCTTCCTTCCTTCCTTCCTTCCTTCCTTCCTTCCTTCCTTCCTTCCTCTTTGTCTCTGCTCTTCCCCTCCCTTCCCTTCTGTCTTCCCTTCTCTTATTTTCCTTTATCCACTTGGTACAGAGCTCTTTTTTTTAAAAGAGACTATCCTTCCCCTATTTTAATAATATGGAGCTTCTGTCAAAAAAAAAAGAAAGAAAGAAAAAAGACTGGTATTTGTTGGTATGTTTCTAGACTTTCAATTCTTTTCCCTCTGTGTCTGTCTTTACGCTAATAACACATATTATTGAATGCAAGTATTGGCTGCAATAGTTATACCATTATATTGATTTTTATTTCTTTGTTTCTTTTCTTTTCTTTCTTTTTGCAGTACTGGTTATTGGACTCAGGCCTTTGCACATGCTAGGCAAGCATTCTACTACTGAACCACAACTCTAGCCAATTTAATTTAGTTTAGAGACAGGGTCTAGCTAAGTTGCCCAGGCCAGCCTTGAACTTGAGATCCTCCTGCCTTAGTCTTCTGAGTAGCTGGGATTACAGGTATGTTGGGTTTCATTACTACATTTCTAGCTATGTTTCTGAAGATGTTATCTAAATGGGTAACTGTGAGATAATGCGTTTGTGGATCAGAATTAACCATTGTACAAAGTATATGTACCTTGAAGCATCACGTTGTACATGATAAATACATACTATGTCATCTGTCAAATAATGAAAATAAAAAAATAAGTACAAAAAGTGAAATTAAGCTCTCAGAATGGGCTTCACAGTTCGCGGTCTGAACACCATAAAATCAGTGTGCTGCTCAGCGGCAGCCCAAATCTTCTTCGTTCTTTTGGAACTGGCAACATGCAATATATAGCTTGATTCATTTTTTTGTCAGCTAAAAACATGGTTTCTTTTGTTAATACCAACTGAGGAAAGACCTACGAAGAGCTGTTCCTCTGCCTGCAAAACAGAAAATCTCCTTTATTGGGACCTGGTGGAGCCTGCTAAGGACCCCAGGCACAGTCCCTGTGAGCAGCAGTTCTGCAGGACGGTGCTCCTGGCTGTGGGAAATGGAGTGGCAGCGCCTTGCAGCTCTAATTTCTACTGTGCACTCACTGTGTACCAGCATTGGGAAGGGACAAATCAGACTTAACCAGAACTATCACTCCGTTATTCACAAGTAACGAATTATAAACACTACTTTTCTGGTAGTGTTTATAATTACTACCAGACTGATGCAGCATAATGTATTCCAGGCCCAAGTGTGTGAGAAAGTTCTGAGAGACCGTCAAGGACTCGTTATGGATGGAAAGGGCAACCCATTATCATTTCCACTGTTGCATTTGCTTTCCTTTATACACAAGATAAGAGTGGGAAACGATTCAGGGAAAAACTCAAATAAAGGAGGCTAAGCTGGTCTCCTATCTACTCTAAACTGCATTAGCAAAGAACCACCAACCCAGGAAAAATAGGCATTGCTCTCTGCCTATATCTCCAAACACATAAATATTTGTCAAGCTGTTGCAAGTTGATTGAGCACTTCCTAGTTACCAGGGACCATTTTCCAAGGATTTGCTTCTCACAAAAGATTTATGGAGTAGATACTATTATTCTTCCTCATGCTAAACAATAAGACAATTGAAGCACAAAATAATTAATTGTCCACGTCCTGGAACTCAACGTGTCTACCACAGAGCAGAAACTACCTACCACCTTGCCGTGTGGCTTCCCCATGCCAAAGCCGATTGGCATTATGACAGCAAAGCAAACTCTTTTCAAGGTTTGTTATCCTAACATTGAAAGAGCCAGAATCACTTTTCTTTTTTAAAACAGAAAATGGGTGGGCAGTTATTTGTTGGCTATATTCCTATTGAAATCATTATTTAATTGTCCTGAACACATAAAATTGCCTGCATAAATTCAAGCCAAAGAGCCATCTGTTTTCTTCCTTTATAATGACATTGCCAGCATGTGTTTTTCCAACATTTGTGCAGAATTCCCAAGAGTCTTGTAGAGACATGCTAAGCAACCCCATGGGTCATATTTGGAACATCAGGTAATATTTCATTTCTGATTACTGTGAAGATAGCAAGATGCTTTTTAATTGTGTTAGAAAAAGGCGAGATAAATATAAAATAAAGCACGAGTTTTGGGTATCTCATGTAAAATCCTGTCCACTTGACATTATGTGGTCCACAGTGGGTGCAAACAGAGAGACTCGCAATCTGGTTTTGGCTGTTAGGCAAACGTCAGGCAAAAATGTTGGCTACATGTCTCAAGTTTCTGTGGAGGCGGACAGTTCTGCGCAGGTGAGCCCGTTTCTGTGTGTTGGCTTCTTGCTCCTTACAGCACCCCTCACATGCTTGTTCTCAGAGGTGTGCCTCAGCGAGGGCAGGCTTTCAGAGCGTGACTGCCAGGAGGCCGGAGTGCTTGGCTCTTTGGACTCAATTTCATTGTAAACACCCACAGAACTTCAGACACAGGCAGGAAAATAAAACGCTGTCCCTAAGTCTCACTTCACGGTCTGCTCATGCCTGTTTGTGCTTCTGCACAACACTTTGAAGCAGAGGAGCCCCAGCAGCACCTGGGTCTAGGTAAGAACTCCCGGAAGCACCACAGGTTGGAGGTGGACTGAGCCCAGTGTCTGTGCTTAGGGACACCTGGCTGTGTTCAGGCCCCAGTTAGCACCACCTGCCCTCTCGTTGGCCCCAGCAAGCCCCACTTCCCGCTGTGTATTATGGAGGTGTGCGTTTCGTGTATGTGGACACACCCTACAAATGAAAATGCAGCCATTTCTAGAGAGGGGTGGGCGTGCCAGCATTTATGTGGCTTCTCTATGATACAATAGATTTATATGATTGGGAGCTAATGAACTTCACTGCCAATGTGGGGTAGTGTGTTAAGTAACCAAAATAATGCACATGCCATTTAATAGTCTTGAATGAAAACAGGGTGCCACAGCATGGGAAATAACAGACCAAGGGGGCTAAGAGGGTAGCTCAGGGGCACGGTGTGTGCTTAGCATAGGCAAGCCCTGGTGCAATCCCAGGCATCAAAGAAAGAGAGAGAGGAATGGAAGAAAATCAGTCTGCATGGACTGAGCTGTAAAAGACCTACTAGGCTTATGGGTCATGGAGACTCGTTTCCTAGTTTAATAAAAGCTACCCTACAAAGAAGGCGATGGCCAGGGCCAGATCACTGTGTCCCCATCCTGGGAGGGTGAGTGCTAAGCGAGAGGCTGCTGGGGCTGAGCTGTGGGCTGGGTGACACAGGCTCTGCTGTGGGCACGGAGGCCTCTGCTCCATCACTCTTGCGCAAACCACAGTTAGTGACAGTCACCCGAGGCTGCCTGTGGGCTCCTCACTGTGTCAGGACCTCAGTACTTCCCTCCTGTGTTCTTGGTGTTTTCAAAGTCCACGAAGGGTCCCGACCTCTCCCTCCATTTCCTGGTCCTTCTCCCACATAGGTCGCTCACGGCCATGGTTGTGGCCTACGTATGGACATCATCCCAACACTCACCCCTTTTCGATTTCCATGGCCAACTTCTTGCTTTCACGTCAACTCTGCCAGGGAACCGAACACCTCAGCCTGATGGCTTGGCACCTCTGTGACATGCCACCGCTCCTGACCCGCTGTGGCCCTGCCATCTCCCTTCTCCTGAGCTGGTGTGCTCTGTTTCATGAGCATATGTTGCTACTCATTCTTTGGGCAAATCCGAAGGCTGCTTAATTTTTCATCAATCGCTAGCACACATGAGATTCCCTACCTGAATGTCAGTAGAAAACACACTTACATTGAACTTCTTCAAATTTCTGAGCTTTAATCTCCAGGAATTCTTAGGACACCCAGCAGTCGTGAATCATTTCCCAGGCCCAGTCACCCTGCCACTCTTCCAGATGACGTTTTTGTGCATGACACATTGTTTTGAAGATGGCAGCAACACGATCCCTCATCACAGTTGCTACTTGTGACCCGAACTTGAAACCCTTCCAATGGAAGTGGAGGACCTGAACCTCTTTTCTTTGAACCTGGGTAGATTGTTGGGGCTGCTCTGACCCATTGACTGAGGGTGAATTAATGGTATGTGACAACTGAGGCTAAGCTGCAAAGTGATACAGGGTCACTGGCTCTCCCTGGGATACTCTTTTATCATCCCCACAGTTGTGGCTTGGCTAAACCCCAGTGACCCCTGGAGAGGCCACAGGGATGGGGCTGAGGTCTGTGGTTCATACACTCAGCTGGACTCCCTACCTGGCCATGCAGACAGCCACTTACTATGTGAGAGTGGCCCAGAACACCTGTGCTCCAGTTTCCAGGCAAATACCTCCACTGGTGCCCACTAGCAAAAGCAGCTGTTTCTTAGCAATGCCCCTGGATTCTCAGGGTCTCTTAGGCAGCAGCTCCTGACAACGCTCCATTTCACACTGAGTCCAGTTCTATTTGAACCTCCTGAGCTTCCTTCTCCATCTTGCTTCTTAGCTGATGCAGAAAGCAGAAAACAATGAGAGAGAATTCCAGCGATCCTCACCACAATCCACGCAGTCCCTGCCTTCAGGATGGACAGCTTGCATTTCTCAAGGGAAGCCCTCTCATCTCTACCCACTGCCTGCCTACTTGCAGGTCAGCGTTCTCAAGTTTCCACATGTGAGAGAACATGTGGGGTTCGTCTTTTGTGTGCAACGTTTCTCTTAAGAGCGTGGCTTGCAGTCCACCTGCTTTCTTTCAGTGGCTCTAGAAAAACCTCGAAATCCCCATGACAAATCTTTCTCTCACATCCTATAAGTAAGCTCCGTGGGCTCCACCTGAACATGTGCACTCACTCTGAATCCTGGTTGAAGCCTCCATTCCTTCCCACCTGCATTATGGCCCCAGCCTCTGGACTTCTCTTGGCATCTCGGTTGTCTCTGCACAGAACAGGTCCACCTGACCCACACCTCTTCTCAAAGCCTCCAGCCTGTCAAGTCTGAGAGTAAAATTAAAGCCCCATGGAAAGAGACAGAGGGGTCCTGAGCTAGACATGGAGGCATTTAGGCTCACTCTGTCCACTTGTCTGTGGCTCCTTGCCTTCAGAGGTATGGGCTGGCCTCGCACTGAAGCCTGAGGCTTCTGCTCCACCTAGTCTGGGACTGCTGTCGCAGCATCTGGGCAGAGGCTCACTTTTTCTGATGGGACAGACGTCTTAGCCTATGACTGGGTTTTCAGAGTTTTTACTTATTTATTTTTAACCCACATTCAATCATATTCTTTGTGTAGGTTAAGGAAAAAATAAGATGCTTGGCTTATATAGCTTTTGTATTTGTGGATTCTGTAAAAGTTCTTTTCTGAAAATTCTATTGTTCCCCTAGCCAGAAGGCCCTGGGTGGACAGGGTGACCACACCCACAAGCACACCAGCAACTTCCCACAGTTACCATTTATTCTGAGCCAGGCATGTCGTACACATGTTCCATTTAGCTTAAGAAAATAATAATTCTTGTTTTCACATCTCTCCCAAGTTATTTCTGAAATCAGAATCTAATGCATTTTTTTCCCAAACATTTTACCTGTTATTCACACTAATAAATTCATTTCATATCCAAAGAGATCTGTTCAGACCTCATGGAGTTTAATCAGCCTCTCCAATGCTCATGGAAATTCACACCTCCAAACTATCCCCTAGGCAAGACCCTGGTGGATGGCCCTGCTGACATCCGACATTTTATTGAAATAGGAGGTGATGGATGGATGTTAGGTCAAGACATACAAATACGAGAGGCACATCATTTGACCCTACATGTTTGGAAAAATAAATAAATAAATATATATTATGTTTATTTAGAAAAATAAAATAAGCTGAATCATTAGGAATGTTTGAAAAGACTGGCTCAGCAAGATGCTCACGGACATGAAAATGATGCCATGAAGATCAAAATGAATAAACTAGGCAGTGTTATGATTTTGTAAATATGAGAGAGGAGTGAACAGATATGACATTGTGGAGCATTCATGCAGAGAAGTGAAGCCTGGATTAATGGGGAAATGGTTTGTAGGCAGAGAAGCAGCACACTGTGCTGATCAGGGAGACTTTCTCCAGCCCTGCTCTTGCTGGCTATTTCTCTTGCTGCATGCTCCCAAAAGAGACTCCTGTAAAGAAATAAAAAAACATGTGTGAATCACTTTGGCTCTGCTGTTGGCTCCATAGTATGCTGCTATTGCCTGGGAAGATGCTCTAGGGAGAGAGGAGGAGAGTTAGCTATCAAAATAGATGTCTTTTTGAATTGTTGAGTAAACAGAGAAAAATCCAACTGGGATGTATGGAAAAATATTGCCACAAAAAGAAATGAGAGCATATGTCAAGAACAGATGAGAAATGCATATTTTTGAAGTTGAGGTTTTGCAAACAATGTAATTTCTTCGTGTTCTCAATAAGAAACTTATCTAAGAGAAAAGTACAGGTCATTATAATGAAAATTAAGAAGAGCAGCATGGAAAAATGTTACTTAAGCTAAAAACAAAAAGCAAAAAGATGAATGTGACACTTTAAAGAATAGGTCTTATGTGTCAGAAATTGAAAGTTATTTAAAGAACATCTGTGTGAACCAGTCATAGGGAGGACAGAAAAAAAAGTAGAAGACAGTTGTAAAGTGGGATAAAAACATTGGATATATGACATCTTGGCATGATACATAAGAAAAAACAGAATTACTGAAGGAAAAATGTAAAATATATGGAGAAAAATGGCTTCTATTATAAGAAATATTATCACCCTATTTTTTTAAAGGAAGAGTTTTATGAAGGTTGAAGGGTAAATAAAGAAATGATGCTACCTGGTTGTAATCAGGTGACTCTTTTATTGACATTCATACCTTAAAAAGTAACAGGTTGTTTACAAAGCAGTACAAATCAAAGTGGTCACAGGCTTCTTCACAATTCTTGAACTTTTCAGAAAATAGGGTGATATGTAAAATCTCCAAGGAGAACCCATGTAAGCAGTGTATCTGTGTCCCTCACTGAGGTCTGGGACTCATCGAATTCATCTCCTATGTGCACCTGCTGAGAAAAATTACTTGAAGTCTGAGGCATTGAGCAATGTCAAAACTATTAAAATAATCAGAGGAAACAGGCCTGTCATGACTGTGGAAATCGTAAAAATATTTTTTTTTCATTATGAAAAAAATATGGAATGTTAAAGAATATGATCTTTAAAAAGTCATTTATACTGTTGTCAAAATAGTGTAATTTACAATCCTATATGAAACAACAAATCCCATTTACTATGTAGGTTGAAGAAAAAAAGCAGAGGAAGTTCACGTTCAAGCTGACAACATGTCGGTTTTGATCCCACAGTTGCCTTAGCAGAAGTGCCTGCATGAAGGGACCTTCAATGAGCCAGCAGAATACAGCCTCTCATGAAGTCAGTGAGAGAAGTGGCAGGAAGACATCACACAGATGGCTAATGGGGAACAGCACAGGGACGTTCTCTCTGTGTTCGCATTCTATCATTGCATAATTATTTGAACTATGCTGCCCACAATTCATTGTGTGTTTTGAATCTATGGCTTAAACAGTTCTGGAAAACTCTCAATTTTTATCTTTTCAAATATTTCCACTGGCCTTTTGCATTTTGTAACATCTGGAATTCCAGTTTGACGACACCCTGATCTCTCTTTTGTATTTACTATTTTTGTCCATTTGTTCTATACTCTTGATAATTTACTCAGATCCATATTAACTCTTTCTTTCTTTTTTTTTTTTTTTAAATTTTAATTTTTATTTATTTTTCTCAAAAGTTGCATTTAAATACATGTTATCAAACATAACAGAAAAAAAACAAATTTTCAGAAGCTGTACACACTATTCACTGAAAATATTTGTTGAGGCAAATAGAAAAAAAAATTATTACAATCATATTTTTTCTAACTTTGCACAAAATTATAAGCAGATTACATTCTTCATAGTAAACATCTTTATATGCACTTTCAATGAACAGTGTATATATATATATTTATATATATTTTTTATCAACCATCTTTACTATACCCATTCCCCTTTCCTGCCCCCCACCTCCCCCCTGTCGTGTCCAGTGTTTCTCTATTTCTCTTATGTTTCCCATTCCCACCTCCCTTATTCATCAGCATCCACTAATCAGAGAGACCATTCGGCATTTGGTTTTTTGGGATTGGCTTACTT